>JBAIZL010000004.1:194758617-194763617 GCA_036971475.1 Prosapia bicincta | reverse complement strand
GCAGATCATCATCAGGTGGTAAGACTCTGTGTTTTTTATGTGTATTATTCTAATTGTGTTTCTTTCCAGCTGACTATTAATTTGACATGTGTGACTATACTGAGACCATACACAATTGATAAACTTATTTAGGAGGGTTTATATGTATTTTAAATAGTAGTCAGCGGGAATAGGCTTGTTGTGGGTTTGGCCCTACGAGCAGGAAACATACACTTAACTCTGGGAGTTTAGCACGGTTTTACCAGCAGGGTGATAGGCAGAGGTTTGGTTGTTTATAAATATGTTTTCTTGTAAACAATTAAATTCTAGTATTCTGCAAGAAAGGATTTAAACAACACAACAAAACGACCGCGTGTTGCGGACGGTGGTAGGGACGGTAGAGGTTAGGTGAGGTGAGGGGGACGTTGCAGAATTGGCGCCCATACGGTAGGGGCTTTGAACAGGTTCCCTATATCAAAATTGAATAATTAAATAATAGAAATGAATCGAGATAGTTTAAATAAATGAAGTCAAAATGTTTTAAATAATGTAATTAAATTTTTAAATAATAATATAAATTGAACAAATCCAAGAGCGTATCAATAAAATAAATAAATAAATAAATTTGAATAGGATTTAGTCGAAAGGGCGGGTAGGAACCATCTGGCCTAAACCAAATCGAAAAGAAAGGAATAAGTACATAAATAAATAATTGAATATTAAATAGTAAATCAAAATGTCAAAACCCGAGATAGATAAATTGATGGCCTATTTCAAGGCAAAGGAGGAAAAAGACAAAGAAGAGCGAGAGAAAGAGAAGGCGGAAGCGAAGCGATTGAGAGAGGAGGAGAAACAATTGAGAGAGAAAGAGAAGGAGGAAGTAAAACAAAGGGAGAAGGAGAGAGATGAAAGAGAAAAACGATTGAGAGAGGAAGCAGAACAAAGGGAGAAGCAGAGAGATGAAAGAGAAAAACGATTGAGAGAGGAAGCAGAACAAAGGGAGAAGGAGAGAGATGAAAAAGAAAAACGATTGAGAGAGGAAGAGAAACAATTGAGAGAGAAAGAGAAGGAGGTAGAAAAACGATGGAGAGAGGAAGAGAAACAGTTGAGAGAGAAAGAGAAGGCGGAAGAGAAACGATTAAGAGAGGAAGAGAGACAACTGAGAGAGAAGGAAAAAGCCGAAGAGAAAATGGAAAGACAACGGTTATGGGAGGCTTTCCAGGGAAAATTCGAGGACTATCAAAAAGAAAATGAGACTAAGACCAGTCATATATATGAAAAGTTAAGCGAACATGAGACAGAAATAGAGAGACTAAAGACTAAAACGGAAACAAAAACGGCTAAATTAAACGAGAAAGTACAGAATATCCAAGAGGACATTAAAACGGTAAAGCAACAAGTCGCAAAGGTAAAGCAAACCGCTGGAGCGGGAATAGTAACACAAGTTTGCTTACCAAGGGTAATAGACAGGAACGGGGAGGCTACGTACCGTAGGATTGAGTTCTGGGGGAATGACAAGGAAGATCCAATGACATTCCTAGAGGAAATAGAAGATCTATTTTCTGAAATAGACAATACTATGGACGAGACTGCAAAATTAAGAATTGTAGAACGATATTTGAAAGGGGCAGCGGATGCATGGTGGAAAGCCATAAAGAACAATACAGAAACTTATTCTGAATTCAGGCAGGAATTCACGGAGCATTTCTGGAGTTATCGCCAGCAGGATAGGGTACGCAGACAGATAAATCAGGGGCGCTACCATAATAATGGACCATACTCTATGGCAGAGTATTTTATTATGATGGTAAACAGGGCGAAAAACTTAGACCCGATAATCCCAGAGAACCATCTAATTTTCATGTTAATGAAACATTTCGGGAGTAATGTTCAGCTAGCTAGTGTGGGGAACCCCACAAGTAACATCAAACAAGCGATAGTTTTCCTACAACAGCTAGACAGCGTTACTGACAACGGCAATGGTAATGGGATCGCTCAAAGAAGTCAACAGAGGCAGGTTGCTCCAAACCAACAACCTAACCCTAACCTAAGGTCCCATGGTGATACCGCAAAATACCAAGAGACCAAGTATCCTAAAAACCCTCATCCTAAATCGCCTATCCCCGGACCAAGCGACCACAAGCCAAAAAACTAAATATAAGGATCTCTGGCAACAATCAGGGAGATAAGTTAACCGGGTTAGAGATCCGAAGCAATAAGAAACCAAAAAAAATTCAGAGCGAGAGACCGAAGGAAAAGCCGGTTTACCATCATAATAAGATCAGGCTAGGCGGTTTTTCCATGTCTATTAGGGACGATTTGTTAGAGGAAAGAATTGACTCGGTTATAACACTAGAGAATATAGACCAGTGTCCAGTGATAGAGTGTGAAATTAAAGACCATAAGCTAATTGCACAAGTTGATACAGGTGCCCAAATGTCTGTGATTAAAACAGAAAAATACATAGCCCTAAAACAAAGCGGGAATTTATTCTATGAGCTACCTATAGCTAATGTAGCGATAGTCACAGCATTAGGGTCAACCTGTAAACGGGTCAAATTACAAACAATGCTACCTCTAACATTAAACGGACACACAAAGGAATTTGTTTTCTTGATTGTGGACAATCTACGGGTTGACCTCATCTTGGGAGCAAATACTTTGTGTGCGTTAAAAGCCCGGATAAACATGGAGAGATCGTTCATGACGTATGAAATTGATGGATATCTGCTGCACCAGGAGTTTCTTGTATCGAATAATAATAAAAATAATATAAAACAAGAGATAGGATGTAATAAAATTAATAAAATAATAAACAAAAATATAACTAAAAATGTAAAATGTTCCACCGATACAAGCGGGGAACAAAAAATAAAATCAAAACAATTGTCAACGAATAAGGTTAAGAACGAGGTTACCAAAAATTTAAATAACAAATTGTGCGAAAATTCGAGGAAGAGTGAATTATTAAACTGTGAAAGAACGGAATCAAGTAAGCTAACGGGATTAAACAAAGCAAAAAATGGGTTAACCAAGCCTACAACAAACAAATTAATTAATGACGAGGGAGGATTCAACGAATTAAATAAAAATGGCTACAAGCCGAAACAAATAAAATTCCAACAAGTTAGGGAAAGACCTAATTGTCGGGAAACAAATCCGTTAGACTTAACAAGAATTCCAAAGCATTTTAATTCTAACCAATCTTGCTTGAAAACGAAGTCCAAATTGTTTGCTAAAAATAAATTTAGAAGTAAATCTCACCAGTATAAAAATTATCAAAATAAACCAAGTAAAAATAAATCAAAAACAAAAATAAAATACAGGAATTACGCACAATGGCGTAACACAAAACGCCGAAAGAAAACCAGAACGCGTAGAACATGTCTTAAAATAAATACGATTAAGTTGGAAAATACAAATAATCATTGCATAGTAAACAAACAAGAAATGTTGAAGTTACCAGAATTGCTAAACAGTTATTCAGACGTGTTTGATGAAGAGTTTTATGAATGAGTAGAAAATATCTTAAAACTAAATACTATTAAGAAAGGCAGTACAAATAAATAACCGCTGTACTTTTAAATAAACCAGAATTGTCTAGGTTGAAATAATTTATAATAAAGTATTCAGATGTTTGAATGAAAGACCCACCGAGTCGAACAAATGTAAACAAAGGCTCAAGGTTAAGGGCAATCACTTGTGTTTGTAAACAAGGCCACAATGAAGTATCCGGTGGACGGGCGGGGAACGAGTTTATGAAAACGTTCCTTGCAACAAAATAAGCCGGACGTACCAAAATAGTAGAGGGCAAAAAAGCCTAAATGTATTTAAAACAGGACAATGTCAATAAGATGTTCTACGGAAATTCCAAAAATAAGTTAAAGAGAAATGTTTACGGGATAAGAAGCAAAATTAGGAACAATAACTTGATTTGGTACCGTTAATCAAACCAACTGTGTCAATAATTATAAAATATCTTGTAATGTATTCTGTAAAATTGTATATAATGTTAAAAACATTAAGAAGCGTATGACAAGTAAAGGGATTCTAGAATGTGACCCTTACACTTATCGTAATCCTATAAGTACAGAAATGCCTAATTAGAATATTGTTCAATAATAGAACCAGTACGCGAGCGATAAACTAAGTCAGGCAGGAATTAAATTGTCAGAATGATTAATAAACTGATTTAATGTAAAAACAAGAATAAGCAGTAATTGAATAAGGCTAAATCTAGACATTAAGATTAGCTACTTATTTGTAAAGGGACAAATGTTTAAATGTAAAACAAACTCTTTAATAACTAAATCAACATTACAAAAATATTATTCAGGAAGTCTTTGTGTATATGGAGCAAACATTGCCGAGCTACATCCACTGCTTAAATCAAACAAGCGGGTTAAATCAAGCAACAATCAGAGAGATAGCAGGCGAATCTTAATAATTTGTACAACAAATACGCGGACAGACCTTTGCAAAATCAAACAAGAAATTTGTGTGCATGAGATAGTGGGTCGTTAGATCAGACTACCACTGTACAATATAAAACAAGAAAACTTGTGTACTAACGATCAAGGTCGCAACAATAAGAAACTTTGCATTAAAATCAGAAGCAATCGAAATTTATCATGTGGACTTCGATAATCTGGACACAAGCCAGTCTTATAAACTGTACAATCTAAAGATAGAGAATTTAAAAGGCAAGTTTCGTTCCGTTTAATATGATAAGTAGAATTGTTGTATTAGAATGTTTACAAGCCAGCTCATTGACCTTGCCAGGTAGTTTGGAATGTGGAATCCACGCAATAGTTAGCCGCTACGGAAGGTTTATCGGAAAATAAACAAATTAAACTTGATAAACTGTACTTCCACAGCTGACACAATAATACGTAATAGTTAAGATATAAATGGAATATGTTTAAAAAATAGTATTGTAAGATTAGTTAGGTTTTTAATTGCAAGTCATTGTTTTTAAAGCCATAACTAGTATAAAATGAAATTGACGTGGTAAATATATA
>JBAIZL010000004.1:194688617-194753617 GCA_036971475.1 Prosapia bicincta | reverse complement strand
CACAGGGTGGGTTTTTAATTACGATTTAAATTCATGTTCTTGTAATTACGAGTTGGGCAAACGTCGACAGGTTAGTGGCAGGTCGAGTTTGCTAGGGTCGGGAGTGAGTGAGCTGGGTGAAGGTCCGTTGCAGATATGGCGCCCGAACGTGGGGCTCGAATAAGGAAGGCACGATTAGGCAAAATCATTAACAAATTTTAAATTAATTTAACCCAGCTAAAGAATTTTAGTGGGTAATTAATTATAATAAAAATAAAATAACAAAAAAATAGGCAGGGAGTAAAGCCATTAAATAAAAAATAATTAAATAAAAATTAAATTAAAAAGAAATAAATAAAATCGAGAAATCTAACTAGGTACGAGAGTACAACACCTTAGGCATTATCTACAACCCGCACCGAACGGCCAAACCAAATATAAAATAAATTTATAAAATAAGAAATCACATATAAAAATAAATATCTAGTCGCATCTATAAATTTAGTTAAACAAACTTTAAATTTAAACAAAATGGCAAAAGCCGAATCGAAATCCGACATGGATAAGCTTTTAGCCTATATGAAAGCTGAAAATGCGGCTAGGGACAAGCGCGAGGAAGAGAGGCGCGTAAAAGATAGGGAAGAAAGGGAACTAGAAAAAGTAAAAGATAAGGAAGAAAGGGAATTAGATATCGCGGCTAGGGAAAAGCGCGAAGAAGAAAGACGGCTAAAAGAAAGGGAATTAGATAAAGCGGTAAGAGAGGCCGAAAGGGAGGAGGACAAGAAACAACGTCAACAAGAGTTAGAGTTAGCCGAAAAAAGGTGGGAGTTAGAGAAATTAGAACGCCAAAAGAACCTAGAAGCGTTTCACGATGAAATGAGCAAATATAAGGCGGATTCGGAAAGTCGAACGAGCAACCTAGAAGGGAAAATGACCGAACAGGCCACCGTGATCGAAAAAATAAAAAACGATGTAGAGGTTCAAACAACGCAGTTAAGCGAGAAAGTAAATAAAGTAAGGGAGGACGTAAAGTCTGTAAACCAACAGGTGAAAAAATTAGAAAATAGGCTTACTAGTTCAGGGACGGCAGGACCAATAACACAAATATGTTTGCCTACAGTGTCAAACAAATTGAACGAGACATCCTATAGGAAAATAGAGTTTTGGGGTACATCGCGGGAAGACCCAATCGAGTTTCTCTGTGAAATGGAGTCGTTATTTTCTGAAATCGATAATACGATGGAGGAAATTACAAAGCTCAAGATCATAGAACGATATATACAGGGTTCAGCCGACAGTTGGTGGAGAGCTATAAAGAAGGGGTCTGAGACATACCAGGATTTCCGCAAGGAATTCACTCAGCATTTCTGGAGCTTCCACCAACAGGAAAGGATTCGGAGGAAATTAAGTCAGGGCAAATATAGTAATAACGGACCTTCCAACATGGCGGAATATTTCGTCAGGATGGTAAACAAGGCGAAGAACTTAGATCCAGTAATTCCCGAAAAGCAATTAATCTTCATGGTCATGAAGCATTTCGGGACCAACGTTCAATTAGCTAGTGTGGGCAACCCCACGCAGAACATTAAACAAGCTATTGCGTTTCTAATCCAACTCGACAACGTGACGGAGAACGACCGCGCTAACGGAAATGCAAACCGGGCACCACCGCGCTTCGTCACTTCTAACCACCAAAGACCCGACCTTAACCCAAGATCCTATGGCGAACACCAAAAAACAACCCCACCGAAGTATCCTAAGAAACCCAATCCGCCACGTTCTATCCCCGGACCCAGTGACACACAGCAAAAAAACTAGAAACGAGGATCTCTAGCAACAAGGGGCATTGTCCGTTAGCGCGTCTACGGATCCGAGGAAAGAGATCGCCGGAACGCAATAGCCCGAAAAGCAAAAATCGTCAAGTTTACCATCGTGACGAGATAGTGAGCCTGAACGGTGTAGCCTTATTTATGCGGGACGAATTGTTAGAGGAACCCGATAGTTGCATAAATAGAATTGAGCAAGTAGAGCAATGCCCATTGATCAGCTGCAAGATAAATGGTATGGAGATATTCGCAGAAGTGGACACTGGTGCACAAATGTCCGTGATTAATGCGAACAAATACCTGGCCTTGAAACAGCAAGGAAACATGTTTTACGAACTACCAGTAGCTAACATGGGGGTTCTAACAGCAATCGGCTCGAAATGCAGACGGGTTAAGTTACAAACTTTCTTACCTCTAACTCTTCAGGGTCACACAAAGGAATTTGTATTCCTAATAGTGGAAAACTTACGAGTTGACCTCATATTGGGGATGAATACTTTGTGTGAGCTTAAGACCCGCATAAATCTGGAGAAATCGTTTATCTCCTATGAGTTGGACGGGGAAATGCTCTGGCAGGATTTCGAAAAATCGGGAAAAGACGGAAAAATATGTTTACCCGATAAAAATAATAAACAAAGGCTAGAAGCCAACAGGGAAATAGAAAATATAAATCAAATAAACAATGTAAATGAAAAGAATGTAGGCGTAAGAATAAAAAGTGATAAAATGAATGTAAAACAAAGTATACAAGACAACCCAATTAACCAAGGCAAAATACCATCTTACCAGCCGGAAGTGGGGGGGTTGATTGCCAACGGCGAGAATATGGGGCCGTTAGCCGTTGTATATCGATAACAAAGGGACCTCGATATACAACGTACTCTGTCACAGACAGGAAAAAAAACCAAAATTTAAAATTTAAACAAAACAAAAATGTAAAAAATCCGAAACTAGAACCAAAAATAAAAATTAATGCAAATATATCAGTAGGCGGTAATCCCCGAAATAGCAGGGAGCGAGAGAAGTTAGAAAATAAAAGAATAAATGTAGGATGTATTAAAAGGAGCAACCCAAATCCATTAAAAAATGGTGAAACTAAAATAAATCAGGGTATAAACCCAACAAATATAAATAAAGGGAAATTAAGGAAAGAGATTAAAGGAGGAAACGGGATCAAAGAATCCACAAATAAAGGCCATGAGCCACAAATAAAAAAATTAAGTAACTTGCAGGATAGACCTGTAGTCACAACAAAGAAAAAAGCTAATTATAATAAATTAGCCAACTGCTCATTTTATACACAGTCTAATAACATAAATTCGTCAACTAACGAATCGCTAAAATCAAAGCCCACTGATCGCGGCAAAATTGGAAAAACCTTAAATAAAGAAAAGGAAATAAATTACAAGGGACGGGCCGAATGGAAGAGGTTCCGTAAAAAACGGGACAAAATTAATACCGATAAGCAATGTGTAAAAATAAGTAAAATTGAACTACAACATGTCCAAGATAAAAATAGCATATTAAGTGAAAATCAACAGGCAAAATTAAATAATTTATTAAATGAATTTAAAGATATATTTAGTGACAAGCCAGGCAGGGCGACTAAATACAAACATGCGTTAAAAATTCAAGAGGATTGCACGTTCATAAATAGGAACTATCCCATCCCTATGAATTTTCGAAAACAAGTCCGCGAAGAAATCGAAGATATGCTCCGACAAGACATAATAGAAAGTTCAAGAGCACCGTATATTAACCCAATGTTAGTCGTAATAAAACCAGACAAATCAGTTAGACTATGCCTAGACGCCAGAAAGTTAAATCAGATAACGGTTCCGGACTATGAGGCTGCGCCGAGCATAGACGAAATCTTAAGGAAAGGTCGTAGCAGGCGCTACATTTCAAAAATAGACCTCACGGCAAGCTTCTGGCAAATAGCGTTAACGCATGAGTCTAAAAAATTTACAGGGTTTCTATTTGAAAATAAGGTGTATAATTTTAAAGTAGTCCCATTTGGATTGCAAAATTCATTAGCCGCTCTTGTACGAACCATAGACATAACACTGGGCATGGAAGTACAAGAGAATACATTACTGTATGTGGACGATTTATTATGTCTATCGGAGACATATCAGGAGCACCTAGAGCACCTGCGAATCATTTTTTCCAAGTTCAGAGAGGGAGGTTTAACAATAAATCCGCAAAAAACCTTGTTCTGCCAACAGGAGGTTAAGTTTCTTGGGTACATATTTAACCAAAAAGGGGTAGCAACAGACCCGGAGAAATTACAAGCAATACACGATTTTCCAGCTCCGAGAAACAAACGCCAGCTACATTCGTTTCTCGGATTTGTGAACTACTATGCTAGGTTCACTTGTAAATATGCCCAAGAAACGTCACCACTGTTAAGGTTAATAAGAAAGGGACAGCCCTGGGCTTGGGATAATGAGATGCAGGTCGCGTTCCAAAGGGTGAAGGATTTGTTTATTGACGCTGTCACTTTGACACATCCGATTGAAGGGCAGGGTACTTTTCTACAAACTGACGCTAGCGATAAGGCAATAGCTAGCCAACTTTACCAGAAGGATGCCGAGGGTAGATTACAAGTTATAGGTTTTGTATCTAGAACGCTTAAACACGCAGAGTTAGGGTATACTGTGTGTGAGAAGGAGCTCCTAGCCATTGTGCATGGGTTAACGAAGTTCCGACCTTTGATGTTAGGAGCCCCGATAACAATCATAACTGACAACAAAGCGTTACAATTCCTATACTCCTGTAACTTTACGAACTCGCGTATCACAAGGTGGATATTGGCAATACAAGAGTACCAACCCATTATGATACACTGCCCTGGGAAAGAAAATATCCCGTGTGATACTATCAGTCGGATGTATCAAACGGACGGGGAGGGAGGAAAATTAAAAAATGGACTAAATGTTGTAAAAATTGGCCAAATAAAGGTTGAGTGTCCATTGTCCTTCCGAAATTTGTTCGTAAACATGAGACAGGAACAAGAAATGCAACCTAATTTATTATATATAATTCAAAATACAGAAAATTGTAATAATTACGAAATCATAGAAAATAAATTATGTAAATGTATAAATGGAAAATTTAAATTGATGATCCCTGATTTAAGTATTGCCCCGTTTATTGGGCAAGTACATCAGTCCTACGCGCATATAGGCCGCAATAAAATATACAATATGATAAGGAATACTGTTTATATAAAAAATGCATACAGAAGAATAATGGAAGTAATTAGAAAATGTGAAATTTGCCAATTTTCCAAACCTACCAATAGATGCTCACAGGCTCAGACAAAACCCATTTTAACACAACAACCAGGCGAGATGGTAGCAGTGGATTTTTTAGGCCCGCTCCCAAAAGGAACTGGGGGAGTCAGGGATATACTGGTTGTAGTGGATGTGTTCTCTAAATTGGTGAAACTATACGCTGTACAACGACCTAATACACGTACTACAATCGACAGGTTAACCCAATATTTTCGGACAATAGGAAAGCCAAGAAAAATTCTTTCTGACGTCGGATCGGCATTTATTTCCCGACACTGGAAACAATGGATGCAGGAGAATAATATCCAGCATACATTGATTCCTGTCAGGCATCCACAAGTAAATCAAGCCGAACGAATAAACCGAGAGATAGGAAGAATTTTGAGGTCCTATTGTCACGAAAGACAATCATGATGGGTGAAATATCTCCCCTATATAGAACAGGTGTTACACACGACGCCTCATGAAATAACTGGATATGCACCTATCCAGTTACACTATGGAACGCTGCCAGTGTATATATGGGAGAGATTTATACCGAAGGCTTGTATTAACGATGGCGGGTTATCCCAGAAAGAAGTAGTACACACAGCTTTCGACAGGATCAGAAGGAAAGGCATAAGAAGAGCGGAAATAAAAAATTTTCAATGTAAGGAGATCACCTTCCAACAAGGGGAGTTAGTGCTAATTACCAAACATAACCGGTCAAATCTGAGTAAAAACCAGACCGATAAATTATTACTATTGTATCAAGGGCCTTATCGTATAGCGCGGAAAATTGGACGTAGGACTTACCAGGTAGAAAACATAATTACAAATAAATCTAGGGGAATTTACGATGTAAGGGACATCAAAAAATTTCATCAATAATTATAAATATGTAAAAAGATTAATTAGGCTATGAAGTATTTAAATGTACAATTATGAAAGGTTTTTAAAAATTTAAAGGGACAAAAATAAACGTAATGTAATAATCTGGATGGATTAGGTAACTTCTAATAACTTTAGAAATGGAATTTGAATAGGCTGCGATAAGTTAAGTAGTTGCGTATTGAACAACAAATAAGATAAGCAATCAGCTGCTTGGACGGACATTGGACGACGGCCTAGAGTAAATCAAGCTAAATAAAACTTGTAGGATATTGCGTAGCATTGCACAGATAAAGTCGAAAACAGCAAAATCAAATGCGGTAGCTGACCTGCTCAAAAGAGAGGGGATGCCCAAAGTCCAACTAGCGGACGTTGCCAAGCGCGTTCAAGGCTACAGCAAATCGAATGCAACAAGGGCAGAACCGGTCTATCGGGAGGGGGCAGTGACGGAGTCCAAATGAGATGGAGAGCAGCGGCGAGGTAGATTACAATAGTACATTGAACCTTGGGTGATACGATAACGCTGGCTGACAGAATCAGCTGTAGTTGTCAACAGCGCGAAAGTCGCGTAATTCAAACATATAAATTGTCCAGATAACAGATTAAGTATAAACTGTAGGTGAAATTGAAATAAATCCATGTTAGTTCTATGTAACTTATAAATATAAAGTATGTAAATGTTAAAATATGAGTACAAGGTATAAAAAGAATTTATGGATCAAGAAATAAAGCATTGTTTATGGGTATTAAGTTCAAAAAAATTGTATGATATGGAAATAATGGCTTGCATCGTGAGTGCAAGGAGACAAAGTTTCAATGTGTTGAAAGTGTAAGATACTAATAATATATGTGTTGAGTGAGTTTCAGGGAGAAGGACGCCTGAGGACATGAAGCCAATATATAATAGTGTTAAATAGTAGTAAGTAGTATTAAGCTCAATTTGGGAAAATGATCCCAAATTTCATTTAATAGCAGGGAGTAACAATAACGACTAGCGCAAGCTAGCTATCGATCATGATAAAATCCCGGTTAGATTTCATTTCTTGAAGAAGATGACGTCGCCTTGTGCCGCAGCCTGGAAGGAAAATCCTACAGACGAGAACAACTGCCAGTCTGAAAGGAAGGATCTGACCACCCAGGAGATACAAGGGGGATCCAGGAAAGTGCGAGTCGGGCAAGTCATAATTTCTGTACAATTTTAAATATTATAAACCAGATTATTTGGAAAAATTTCTAAAGTCAAAAACGACAAATTCAATGTTTAAATAACTAAGTCATGTCTTTATTTCTTGAAAAATAAATTAAAATATGAAGCTTATTAAACATATATAAAAGATTTATGTGAAATTTTAAATGATTGATAAATGTTAAAGTAATAACTGTTTTAATTTGGAAAGATAAACTTATAAAAGCACAATCATTAAGATGTTTAGAAATTTATATGTTTTTATTAATTAACGTGAAATCATGTATAACTCGTTTGATAAGTTATAAAGGATTGTTGTAAATCCAAACTCAGTTTATCAGAAATTGAAGGTAAATTGTATATGTCCAAAAAATTGGTAAACAATTCTTAAATGTTAACAAGTAGTGTTAGTAACAATTGTATTCTCTAGTAATTTCATATATAAATAAATAAATGTCAAGTAACTGCTGGTGCAAAGTCAGCCCATAAATTAAATGAGTGCAGCAATTTGATATATGATCTGTCAACCTCCCTGCAATCAATGAAAATATGTATTTGGGTAGTAAGAGAAAATTTAATTTATGTTCTAATATGTATAAACGTCATGAAATTATGTTGTTAAAAGAATATGATCCTTTTGTTTAACAATTATTATTTTCCACGCGATTAAATGCAAATGTAAAACTAAATGTCAAGATATTATTTTGATCTAAAGAATATGTTCATTTGTTTAAACTTCGTTATTTCAATGTTTATTAAATTCAGATATAAAACCAAATATCAAGATATTATTGTAGTTCAAGAATATGATCATTTGATTAAATTTCGTAATTGTAATATTATTAAATTCATATTTCAAGCAAAGGTTAGTGAAAAATTTTATTAAATAATCCTGTGTGCTAAGTAATAAATGTAATATTTCCCAGCTAGAAAATTTATTTAATAAAACCATTGAAAGCTTTAAATGCCATACCAACAAGCCTAATAGGGTCATTTATCTTAATAAATTACATATAATAAATGATCATAGTGCCCCTTATAATAATCGAGGAACCCACCCAAAGAATTAAATTTAAAAATAAAATCAGTTTGAGCTAGGCCAACACTAGCTGGGTTTATTTCCAAGTCCAGGGGTTGATACCCACTGGCAGATCTTATCGCATATAGCACAGGGCCTCAGTAAAGAGGATATGGTAGGATGTTTTCTGACACGGACTTCACGAGAGCAGGAACATGGAGCAAACAGGTCTACAAAGCATGGTAAGGTATTAATTTGTGTGATAAATTTCTGTGTTTTCAGCTACCCAATGTTACACCGTTTGACACATCACTGACATGACCATGACCTTTTCAATCTTAGTAGACAGAATCCACAGGGTGGGTTTTTAATTACGATTTAAATTCATGTTCTTGTAATTACCAGTTGGGCAAACGTCGATAGGTTAGTGGCAGATCGAGTTTGCTAGGGTCTGGAGTGAGTGAGCTGGGTGAAGGTCCGATGCAACACACACACACACACACAAACACAAACACACACACACACACACACAAACACACACACACACAAACACACACACACACACACAAACACAAACACACACACACACACAAACACAAACACACACACACACACACACACACACAAACACACACACACACACACACACAAACAAACACACACACACACACACACACACACACACACACACACACACACACATACACACACACACACACACACACACACACACACACACACACACAGTGAAGTGTGTTAACAATACCTTTGCAATGCAGATTACTGCCTAAGCCTTTGCATATTACAACTGTCCCGCTGTTTTGTCGTATCGGAATGCAGCACTCACACACATGCACACACACAGACAACACACACACACACACACACACACTCACACACATGCACACACACACACACACACACACACACACACACACACACACACACACACACACACACACACACACACACACACACACACACACACACACACACACACTCACACACAACACACACACACAGACACACACACAGACACACACATACACACATACACACACACACACTCACAGACACACACACACACACACACACACACAGACACACGCACACACACGCACACATACACACACACAGACACACACACACACACACACACACACACACACACACACACACACACACACACACACACTCACACACACACGACATAGTCGTGTTCATAGTTATATCGTCTCTAAATGTCGCTTGTTAGAACTGACACTCCTTGATTGTTTCTCACATTGCTATTTGACTAAGAAAAACTAATGAAATGAATAAGTTTTTGGATAAAATCACAAACCTTAGAATAACTCCAATTCAATGACCAGCAATATCCGCATACCGTAAAGCAGTGTTCACAATTATTACAAAATATTAGGAGATATTGTTCCGTCCTAAAAGCGTATTCTTGCAGTGAGTTCCTTTCAAGATGACAGTTTAGCAATTTAAATGTGCATTTGGATATAAAGCAAACGTTTTTGTGTTAAGAAATCTCATTTATTTATACTTTAAAAAATAATGCAAATAATATTACCCTACATAAATTGGGCTATCTGGAAGTATTAATCAATACCTGTATGTAATATCATTCTTCGCAATATTAATAAAATAAGTATAACTCGCCTGTTCCAAATGATATTAGAGAATATATATATATATATATATATATATATATATATATATATATATATATATATATATATATATGTTTGTATATTTGTGAAGTAACGGATAGAAACTAAATACCAGTTTTATCAAATGTAATCCTCCTACATTTTTTTTTTACCCTAACGTTTACTTTTAGAATATTAGTTTAGCAGTTGCATTGATAAAAATAATTCTAATACTTCCAAGCTAAATCTATAATTATATAAAAATAAACGTGTGTATGTATGTACTTTATGGACGCCTAAAAAGAAGTTAATGAAATTTGGAAGAGTTTGTTAACATAATTTTATAATTGTTCGTGTGAATTTTGATGCTGATCTATCCCCAGGGCTCCACCCCAAAGGCTTAGTATGGTTCAAAAACTGATGTATAGCCTACATGTGTGTGTGTGTGTGTGTGTGTGTGTGTGTGTTATTTGGAGGGATTATTTAACATATTTCCAGGATGGTTTTTGTGAAGTGTTGTGGAGTTTAACCTACAGGGCTCCGCTCCAAAGGCTTAGAATGGTTCTGTGTACAGTCTACCATAAGTATAATGTATATATCCATACTAGCGTCACTTGAATTTTTTTAAAAAATGATAAACCTAATGCAAACATAAATCTACATTATTAATTATTTTTAGTTGTTTAAAATTGCTACATTCTATGTAGGCCTAAAATTATTGGCACCACACTCATTGACATCAAAAGTAGGACTGCCGGTAATATTCTTGCGAAATTTGTATCCACCAAAGCTGTGCAACGGAACCAGTCTGATAACAAAAAGACTGACAGCCATCTTGATGCAATCAAAAATCAGAGGGTGCAAGTTCAATGGTCATAATTCCATAAATACCGATGATTTCATTAGATTTACCCATTGATTTCAAACGACTACAATATTCTTTGCGTATTGCATTAGCAATAACTATAAACAAGGCACAAGGACAATCATTGACCATTGTGGGATTTAATTTGAAACATTCGAGCTTTTATCAAGGACAATTATGTGTTGAGTGCTCACGTGTTGGGACACCTACAATGTGTATGTTTATACGGCTTAGCATTGTCTATCCTCTAGCAATGCAGTAAATAAAATATAATTATTTAAATGTTTGATTCGCTCTTCTTATTGAAAAATGAAATAATGTTTTGTTCGCAGCAACGTGCGCCGGGTAACGCTAGTTTATAATAAAAGTATACTTCGGATCAAAGATTATAAATATAACAATACACAGCGTCGTTCCTTAATTCAATAGAAAATAATTTAAACGCACTGCATATTAATTAAATGATTTTCTATTAAATTAAACCATCAACTAAACTGTCATCCTTTCAAAGTAATAAGTTAAAACAAATAAGAAAATTGTAAAGAAAATAAGTACGTCCTTGATAATTTCTAGGACCAAAACATTCTCTACGTTACATAGTAGTAATTGTTTAACATATGTTTTTGCTTTGTATACTGGTTAATTAGTTCAATTATCTATGTTCCCATAAACACATTAAATGGTTATAATACGCATGACTAAGACGAAGCTTCTAAGAAGCTCTAGAGGACATGTAAGCTTTAAAAGATGTTTTTAAATATGCCTCATTCGAGAAAACAGGCCCTATGATTTGTTCCTTTACTGTTATCATTGCACGCGTGCGCGTGTGGGCATGTCACTAATACAGCCGAATTGTGATATGTGGACGAATTTGCCTATTGTAGATTGGACTGCAGCGTTACAAATTTTATAATTCGTTTTTCACTTTATGGTGCTTTCTACTTGAAACCTTGAAAAAGCTTCAAGTACGTACGCATAAAGAACCCTCCGTTTCTCCCTTCCTTTCATAGTTTCACGAGTTAATAGTTGAACGATTGGAGCTGGTACCACCAGAATTCGGAAGACCAGGGGGTGCCATGTTTACTGTGTTTAATCATTATTTTTGTTAAACTTCCGCTTCCTAAAAGCAGTAGCAAACACGTTACGTCATAATTAGGCTCTTCGTTTTATGATTACTTTTTTAATTAAAAAAAAAAAGAAAAATTAAAAAGAAGTAATGAAGAAAGTAAGAGAAAGGCAAAGAAGATTTTAATGTAGAAATAAGTAGATTACACCATTAATTTACGTTGTTACCCTAAGAGTGTAATGAACAACAAGACTGGACATTAAGTAGACAGCCGACCGTAACTACCCATGGCACTGTGCGAAGTGCATAATAGTGGCAAATTGGCGCGCCACACAAACCCGGCTACTGGTTGAAAACTCTACCAATCGGAAAAGTATGCACCACAAGACTGGACATGAAGTAGATAGCCGACCGTAACTTCCTATAACACAGTGTGAAGTAGTCTACATAATAGTGGCAGCTAGGAGCGCCACCAAACCCGGCTACTGGCTGAAAAGTCCACCGAGCGGAAAAGAAACCACTACAAGACTGGACATAAAGTAGATAGCCGACCGTAATTACCTATAACACAGTGTAAAGTACATAAGAGTAGCAGCTAGGCGCGCCACCAAACCCGGCTACTGGCAGAAAAGTCCACCGAGCGGAAAAGAAACCACTACAAGACTGGACATAAAGTAGATATCCGACCGTAACTACCTAAACCACTGTGTGAAGTACGTAATAGTGGCAGCTTGGCGCGCCACCAAACCCTGCTACTGGCTGAAAACTCAACCAAGCGGAAAAGTAAGCACTACAAGACTGGACATAAAGTAGATATCCGACCGTAAATACCTATAACACTGTGCGAAGTACATAATAGTGGCAGCTTGGCGCGCCACCAAACCCTGCTACTGGCTGAAAACTCAGACAAGCGGAAAGGTAAGCACTACAAGACTGGACATAAAGTAGATAGCCTACCATAACTACCTATAACACTGTGCGAAGTACATAATAGTGGCAGCTTAAAGCGCCACCAAACCCTGCTACTGGCTGAAAACTCAACCAAGCGGATAGGTAAGCACTAAAAGACTGAACATAAATTAGATAGCCTACCGTAACTACCTATACCTTTGTGCGAAGTACATAATAGTGGCAGCTTGGCGCGCCACCAAACCCGGCTACTGGCTGAAAACTCAACCAAGCGGAAAGGTAAGCACTACAAGACTGAACATAAATTAGATAGCCTACCGTAACTACCTATAACACTGTGCGAAGTACATAATAGTGGCACCTTGGAGCGCCACCAAACCCGGCTACTGACTGAAAACTCAACCAAGCGGAAAGGTAAGCACTACAAGACTGAACATAAATTAGATAGCCTACCGTAACTACCTATAACACTGTGCGAAGTACATAATAGTGGCAGCTTGGAGCGCCACCAAACCCGGATACTGACTGAAAACTCAAGCAAGCGGAAAGGTAAGCACTACAAGACTGAACATAAATTAGATAGCCTACCGTAACTACCTATAACACTGTGCGAAGTACATAATAGTGGCAGCTTGGCGCGCCACCAAATCCGGCTACTGGCTGAAAACTCAACCAAGCGGAAAGGTAAGCACTACCAGACTGAACATAAATTAGATAGCCTACCGTCACTACCTATAACACTGTGCGAAGTACATAATAGTGGCAGCTTGGAGCGCCACCAAACCCGGCTACTGACTGAAAACTCAACAAAGCGGAAAGGTAGGCACTACAAGACTGAACATAAATTAGATAGCCTACCGTAACTACCTATAACACTGTGCGAAGTACATAATAGTGGCAGCTTGACGCGCCACCAAACCCGGCTACTGGCTGAAAACTCTACCAAGCGGAAAGGTAAGCAATACAAGACTGGACATAAGGTAGACAGCCTACCGTAACTACCTATAACACTGTTCGAAGTACATAATAGTGGCAGCTTGGCGCGCCACCAAATCCGGCTACTGGCTGAAAATTCAACCAAGCGGAAAGGTAAGCACTACAAGACTGAACATAAATTAGATAGCCTACCGTAACTACCTATAACACTGTGCGACGTACATAATAGTGGCAGCTTGACGCGCCACCAAATCCGGCTACTGGCTGAAAACTCTACCAAGCGGAAAGGTAAGCAATACAAGACTGGACATAAAGTAGATATCCGACCGTAACTACCTATAACACTGTGCGAAGTACATAATAGTGGCAGCTTGACGCGCCACCAAACCCGGCTACTAGCTGAAAACTCAACCAAGCGGAAAGGTAAGCACTACAAGACTGGACATAAAGTAGATAGCCTACCGTAACTACCTATAACACTGTGCGAAGTACATAATAGTGGCAGCTTGACGCGCCACCAAACCCGGCTACTGGATGAAAACTCAAGCAAGCGGAAAAGAAACCACTACAAGACTGGACCTAAAGTAGATATCTGACCGTAACTACCTATAACACTGTGCGAAGTACATAATAGTGGCAGCTTGGCGCGCCACCAAACTTGGCTACTGGCTGAGAACTCTACCAAGCGGCAATTTATGCATCACAAGACTGGACATGAAGTAGATAGCCGACCGTAGTTACCTATAAACTGTGTGAAGTCCATAATAGTGGCAGCTTCGCGCGCCACCAAACCCGGCTACTTGCTGGGAACTCTACCAAGCGGAAAAGAAAGCATCACAAGACAGGATATAAAGTAGATAGCCGACCGTAACTACCCATAACACTGTGCGAAGTATATAATAGTGGCAGCTTGGGGCGCCACCGAACCTGGCTACTGGCTGAAAACTCTACCAAGCGGAAACGTAAGCACTACAATACTGGACATAAAGTAGATAGCCGACCGTAACTACCCATGACACTGTGCGAAGTACATAATAGTGGCAGCATGGCGCGCCTACAAACCTGGCTACTGGCTGAAAACTCAACCAAGCGGAAAAGTAGGCACCACAATACAGGTTATAAAGTATATAGCCGACCTTAACTACCCATGACACTGTGCGAAGTACATAATAGTGGCAGCATGGCGTGGCACTGAACTTGGCTGCTGGCTGAAAACTCTACCAAGCGGAAACGTAAGCACTACAATACAGGTTATAAAGTAGATAGCCTACCGTAACTACCTATAACACTGTGC
Organism: Prosapia bicincta; assembly: GCA_036971475.1. NCBI lineage: Eukaryota > Metazoa > Arthropoda > Insecta > Hemiptera > Cercopidae > Prosapia > Prosapia bicincta. Next base: position 194,738,714 of record JBAIZL010000004.1, on the reverse strand, counting down.
GAAGTACATAATAGTGGCAGCTTGGAGCGCCACCAAACCCGGCTACTGGCTAGATACTCTACCAAGCGGAAAAGTAAACACTACAATACAGGTTATAAAGTAAATAGCCGACCGTAACTACCTATAACACTGGGAGAAGTACATAATAGTGGCAGCTTGGCGCGCCACCGAACTTGGTTGCTGGCTGAAAACTCTACCAAGCGGAAACGTAAGCACTACAATACAGGTTATAAAGTAGATAGCCGACCGTAACCACCTATAACACTGTGCGAAGTCCATAATAGTGGCAGCTTGGCGCGCCACCGAACTTGGCTACTGCCTGAAAACTCTACCAAGCGGAAAAGTAAGCACCACAATACAGGTTATAAAGTAGATAGCCGACCGTAACTACCCATGACACTGTGCGAAGTACATAATAGTGGCAGCATGGCGCGCCTACAAACCCGGCTACTGGCTGAAAACTCTACCATGCGGAAAAGTAAGCACCACAATACTGGACATAAAGTAGATAGCCGACCGTAACTACCCATGACACTGTGCAAAGTCCATAATAGTGGCAGCTTGGCGCGCCATCGAACTTGGCTACTGGCTGAAAACTCTACCAAGCGGAAAAGTAAGCACCACAATACTCTTCATAAAGTAGATAGCCGACCGTAACTACCCATGACACTGTGCGAAGTCCATAATAGTGGCATCTTGGCGCGCCACCGAACTTGGCTACTGGCTGAAAACTCTACCAAGCGGAAAAGTAAGCAGCACAATACTCTACATAAAGTAGATAGCCGACCGTAACTACCCATGACACTGTGCGAAGTCCATAATAGTGGCAGCTTGGCGCGCCACCGAACTTGGCTACTGGCTGAAAACTCTACCAATCGGAAAAGTAAGCACCACAATACTCTACATAAAGTAGATATCCGACCGTAACTACCCATGACACTGTGCGAAGTCCATAATAGTGGCAGCTTGGCGCGCCACCGAACTTGGGTACTGGCTAGAAACTCTACCAAGCGGAAAAGTAAGCACCACAATACTGGACATAAAGTAGATAGCCGACCGTAACTACCCATGACACTGTGCGAAGTCCATAATAGTGGCAGCTTGGCGCGCCATCGAACTTGGCTACTGGCTGAAAACTCTACCAAGCGGAAAAGTAAGCACCACAATACTCTTCATAAAGTAGATAGCCGACCGTAACTACCCATGACACTGTGCGAAGTCCATAATAGTGGCATCTTGGCGCCACCGAACTTGGCTACTGGCTGAAAACTCTACCAAGCGGAAAAGTAAGCAGCACAATACTCTACATAAAGTAGATAGCCGACCGTAACTACCCCTAACACTGTGCGAAGTACATAATAGTGGCAGCATGGCGCTACTACAAACCCGGCTACTGGCTGAAAACTCTACGAAGCGGAAAAGTAAGCACCACAATACAGGTTATAAAGTATATAGCCGACCGTAACTACCTATAACACTGTGCGAAGTACATAATAGTGGCAGCATGGCGCGCCTACAAACCCGGCTACTGGCTGAAAACTCTACCAAGCGGAAAGGTAAGCACCACAATACAGGTTATAAAGTATATAGCCGACCATAACTACCTATAACACTGTGCGAAGTATATAATAGTGGCAGCATGGCGCGCCTACAAACCCGGCTACAGGCTGAAAACTCTACCAAGCGGAAAAGTAAGCACCACAATACAGGTTATAAAGTATATAGCCGACCGTAACTACCCATGACACTGTGGGAAGTACATAATAGTGGCAGCATGGCGTTACACCGAATATGGCTGCTGGCTGAAAACTCTGCCAAGCGGAAAAGTAAGCACCACAATAATGGACACAAAGTAGATAGCCGACCGTAACTACCTATAACACTGTGCGAAGTACATAATAGTGGCTGCATGGCGTGCCACTGAACTTGGCTACTGGCTGAAAACTCTACTATGCGGAATTGTAAGTACCACAAGACTGTACAAAGATAGCCGACCGTAACTACCTATAAACTGTGCGAAGTCCATAATAGTGGCAGCTTGGCGCGCCACCAAACCCGGCTACTGGCTAGAAACTCTATCAAGCGGAAAAAACAGCACTACAAGACTGGTCATAAAGTAGATAGCCAACCGTAACTACCTATAACACTGGTGTAAAGTACATAATAGTGGCCGCTTGGCGCGCCACCAAACCCGGCTACTGGCTGAAAACTCTACCAAGCGGATATGTAAGCACCACAAGACTGGACATGAAGAAGATAGCCAACCGTAACTACTTATAACACTGTGCGAAGTCGATAATAGTGGCAGCTTGGAGCGCCACCAAACCCGGCTAGTGGCTGAATATTCTACCAAACGGAAAAGTAAGCACTATAAGACTGAACATAATTAGATAGCCGACCGTAACTACCTATAACACTGTGCGAAGTACATAATAGTGGCAGCTTGGCGCGCCACCAAACTTGGCTACTGGCTGAATAATCTACCAAGCGGAAAAGTAAGCACTATAAGACTGAACATAAAGTAGATAGCCAAACGTAACTACCTATAACACCGTGCGAAGTACATAATAGTGGCAGCTTGGCGCGCCACCAAACTTGGCTACTGGATGAAAACATTACCAAGCGGAAAAGTATGCATCAAAAGACTGGAGATGAAGTAGATAGCGACCGTAACTACCTATAACACTGTGTGAAGAACATAACAATAGCAGCTTGGCGCGCCACCAAACCCGGCTACTGGCTGAAATCTCTACTAAGCGTAAATGTAAGCACCACAATACTGGACATGAAGAAGATAGCCAACCGTAAATACTTATAACACTGTGCGAAGTCCATAATAGTGCCAGCTTGGAGCGCCACCAAACCCGGCAACTGGCTGAATACTCTACCAAGCGGATAAGTAAGCACTATAAGACTGAACATAAAGTAGATAGCCTACCGTAACTACCCATAGCACTGTGCGAAGTCCATAATAGTGGCAGCTTGGCGCGCCACCGAACTTGGCTACTGGCTGAAAACTCTACCAATCGGAAAAGTAAGCACCACAATACTCTACATAAAGTAGATAGCCGACCGTAACTACCCATGACACTGTGCGAAGTCCATAATAGTGGCAGCTTGGCGCGCCACCGAACTTGGCTACTGGCTGAAAACTCTACTAATCGGAAAAGTAAGCACCACAATACTCTACATAAAGTAGATAGCCGACCGTAACTACCCATGACACTGTGCGAAGTCCATAATAGTGGCAGCTTGGCGCGCCGCCGAAATTGGGTACTGGCTAGAAACTCTATCAAGCGGAAAGGTAAGCACCATAATACTGGACATAAAGTAGATAGCCGACCGTAACTACCCATGACACTGTGCGAAGTCCATAATAGTGGCAGCTTTGCGCGCCACCGAACTTGGCTACTGCCTGAAAACTCTACCAAGCGGAAAAGTAAGCACCACAATACTCTACATAAAGTAGATAGCCGACCGTAACTACCCATGACACTGTGCGAAGTCCATAATAGTGGCAGCTTGGCGCGCCACCGTACTTGGCTACTGGCTGAAAACTCTACCAAGCGGAAAAGTAAGCACCACAATACAGGTTATAAAGTAGATAGCCGACCGTAACTACCCATGACACTGTGCGAAGTACATAATCGTGGCAGCATCGCGCGCCTACAAACCCGGCTACTGGCTGAAAACTCTACCATGCGGAAAAGTAAGCACCACAATACTGGACATAAAGTAGATAGCCGACCGTAACTACCCATGACACTGTGCGAAGTCCATAATGGTGGCAGCTTGGCGCGCCATCGAACTTGGTTACTGGCTGAAAACTCTACCAAGCGGAAAAGTAAGCACCACAATACTCTTCATAAAGTAGATAGCCGACCGTAACTACCCATGACACTGTGCGAAGTCCATAATAGTGGCAGCTTGGCGCGCCACCGAACTTGGCTACTGGCTGAAAACTCTAACAAGCGGAAAAGTAAGCAGCACAATACTCTTCATAAAGTAGATAGCCGACCGTAACTACCCCTAACACTGTGCGAAGTACATAATAGTGGCAGCATGGCGCTACTACAATACCCGGCTACTGGCTGAAAACTCTACGAAGCGGAAAAGTAAGCACCACAATACAGGTTATAAAGTATATAGCCGACCGTAACTACCTATAACACTGTGCGAAGTACATAATAGTGGCAGCATGGCGCGCCTACAAACCCGGCTACTGGCTGAAAACTCTACCAAGCGGAAAAGTAAGCACCACAATACAGGTTATAAAGTATATAGCCGACCATAACTACCTATAACACTGTGCGAAGTATATAATAGTGGCAGCATGGCGCGCCTACAAACCCGGCTACAGGCTGAAAACTCTACCAAGCGGAAAAGTAAGCACCACAATACAGGTTATAAAGTATATAGCCGACCGTAACTACCCATGACACTGTGCGAAGTACATAATAGTGGCAGCATGGCGTGACACCGAACATGGCTGCTGGCTGAAAACTCTGCCAAGCGGAAAAGTAAGCACCACAATAATGGACACAAAGTAGATAGCCGACCGTAACTACCTATAACACTGTGCGAAGTCCATAATAGTGGCAGCATGGCGTGCCACCGAACTTGGCTACTGGCTGAAAACCCTACCAAGCGGAAAAGTAAGCACCACAATACAGGTTATAAAGTATATAGCCGACCGTAACTACCTATAACACTGTGCGAAGTACATAATAGTGGCTGCATGGCGTGCCACTGAACTTGGCTACTGGCTGAAAACTCTACTATGCGGAAATGTAAGTACCACAAGACTGTACAAAGATAGCCGACCGTAACTACCTATAAACTGTGCGAAGTCCATAATAGTGGCAGCTTGGCGCGCAACCAAAACCCGGCTACTGGCTAGAAACTCTACCAAGCGGAAAAAACAGCACTACAAGACTGGTCATAAAGTAGATAGCCAACCGTAACTACCTATAACACTGGTGTAAAGTACATAATAGTGGCCGCTTGGCGCGCCACCAAACCCGGCTACTGGCTGAAAACTCTACCAAGCGGATATGTAAGCACCACAAGACTGGACATGAAGAAGATAGCCAACCGTAACTACTTATAACACTGTGCGAAGTCCATAATAGTAGCAGCTTGGAGCGCCACCAAACCCGGCTAGTGGCTGAATATTCTACCAAACGGAAAAGTAAGCACTATAAGACTGAACATAATTAGATAGCCGACCGTAACTACCTATAACACTGTGCGAAGTACATAATAGTGGCAGCTTGGCGCGCCACCAAACTTGGCTACTGGCTGAATAATCTACCAAGTGGAAAAGTAAGCACTATAAGACTGAACATAAAGTAGATAGCCAAACGTAACTACCTATAACACCATGCGAAGTACATAATAGTGGCAGCTTGGCGCGCCACATACCTTGGCTACTGGATGAAAACATTACCAAGCGGAAAAGTATGCATCAAAAGACTGGAGATGAAGTAGATAGCGACCGTAACTACCTATAACACTGTGTGAAGAACATAACAATAGCAGCTTGGCGCGCCACCAAACCCGGCTACTGGCTGAAATCTCTACTAAGCGTAAATGTAAGCACCACAATACTGGACATGAAGAAGATAGCCAACCGTAAATACTTATAACACTGTGCGAAGTCCATAATAGTGCCAGCTTGGAGCGCCACCAAACCCGGCAACTGGCTGAATACTCTACCAAGCGGATAAGTAAGCACTATGACTGAACATAAAGTAGATAGCCTACCGTAACTACCCATAGCACTGTGCGAAGTCCATAATAGTGGCAGCTTGGCGCGCCACCGAACTTGGCTACTGGCTGAAAACTCTACCAATCGGAAAAGTAAGCACCACAATACTCTACATAAAGTAGATAGCCGACCGTAACTACCCATGACACTGTGCGAAGTCCATAATAGTGGCACCTTGGCGCGCCACCGAACTTGGCTACTGGCTGAAAACTCTACCAATCGGAAAAGTAAGCACCACAATACTCTACATAAAGTAGATAGCCGACCGTAACTACCCATGACACTGTGCGAAGTCCATAATAGTGGCAGCTTGGCGCGCCGCCGAAATTGGGTACTGGCTAGAAACTCTATCAAGCGGAAAAGTAAGCACCATAATACTGGACATAAAGTAGATAGCCGACCGTAACTACCCATGACACTGTGCGAAGTCCATAATAGTGGCAGCTTTGCGCGCCACCGAACTTGGCTACTGCCTGAAAACTCTACCAAGCGGAAAAGTAAGCACCACAATACTCTACATAAAGTAGATAGCCGACCGTAACTACCCATGACACTGTGCGAAGTCCATAATAGTGGCAGCTTGGCGCGCCACCGAACTTGGGTACTGGCTAGAAACTCTATCAAGCGGAAAAGTAAGCACCACAATACTGGACATAAAGTAGATAGCCGACCGTAACTACCCATGACACTGTGCGAAGTCCATAATAGTGGCAGCTTGGCGTGCTACCGAACTTGGCTACTGCCTGAAAACTCTACCAAGCGGAAAAGTAAGCACCACAATACTCTACATAAAGTAGATAGCCGACCGTAACTACCCATGACACTGTGCGAAGTCCATAATAGTGGCAGCTTGGCGCGCCACCGAACTTGGCTACTGCCTGAAAACTCTACCAAGCGGAAAAGTAAGCACCACAATACTCTACATAAAGTAGATAGCCGACCGTAACTACCCATGACACTGTGCGAAGTCCATAATAGTTGCAGCTTGGCGCGCCACAGAACTTGGCTACTGCCTGAAAACTCTACCAAGCGGAAAAGTAAGCACCACAATACTCTACATAAAGTAGATAGCCGACCGTAACTACCCATGACACTGTGCGAAGTCCATAATAGTGGCACCTTGGCGCGCCACCGAACTTGGCTACTGCCTGAAAACTCTACCAAGCGGAAAAGTAAGCACCACAATACTCTACATAAAGTAGATAGCCGACCGTAACTACCCATGACACTGTGCGAAGTCCATAATAGTGGCAGCTTGGCGCGCCACCGTACTTGGCTACTGGCTGAAAACTCTACCAAGCGGAAAAGTAAGCACCACAATACAGGTTATAAAGTAGATAGCCGACCGTAACTACCCATGACACTGTGCGAAGTACATAATCGTGGCAGCATCGCGCGCCTACAAACCCGGCTACTGGCTGAAAACTCTACCATGCGGAAAAGTAAGCACCACAATACTGGACATAAAGTAGATAGCCGACCGTAACTACCCATGACACTGTGCGAAGTCCATAATAGTGGCAGCTTGGCGCGCCATCGAACTTGGTTACTGGCTGAAAACTCTACCAAGCGGAAAAGTAAGCACCACAATACTCTTCATAAAGTAGATAGCCGACCGTAACTACCCATGACACTGTGCGAAGTCCATAATAGTGGCAGCTTGGCGCGCCACCGAACTTGGCTACTGGCTGAAAACTCTAACAAGCGGAAAAGTAAGCAGCACAATACTCTTCATAAAGTAGATAGCCGACCGTAACTACCCCTAACACTGTGCGAAGTACATAATAGTGGCAGCATGGCGCTACTACAATACCCGGCTACTGGCTGAAAACTCTACGAAGCGGAAAAGTAAGCACCACAATACAGGTTATAAAGTATATAGCCGACCGTAACTACCTATAACACTGTGCGAAGTACATAATAGTGGCAGCATGGCGCGCCTACAAACCCGGCTACTGGCTGAAAACTCTACCAAGCGGAAAAGTAAGCACCACAATACAGGTTATAAAGTATATAGCCGACCATAACTACCTATAACACTGTGCGAAGTATATAATAGTGGCAGCATGGCGCGCCTACAAACCCGGCTACAGGCTGAAAACTCTACCAAGCGGAAAAGTAAGCACCACAATACAGGTTATAAAGTATATAGCCGACCGTAACTACCCATGACACTGTGCGAAGTACATAATAGTGGCAGCATGGCGTGACACCGAACATGGCTGCTGGCTGAAAACTCTGCCAAGCGGAAAAGTAAGCACCACAATAATGGACACAAAGTAGATAGCCGACCGTAACTACCTATAACACTGTGCGAAGTCCATAATAGTGGCAGCATGGCGTGCCACCGAACTTGGCTACTGGCTGAAAACCCTACCAAGCGGAAAAGTAAGCACCACAATACAGGTTATAAAGTATATAGCCGACCGTAACTACCTATAACACTGTGCGAAGTACATAATAGTGGCTGCATGGCGTGCCACTGAACTTGGCTACTGGCTGAAAACTCTACTATGCGGAAATGTAAGTACCACAAGACTGTACAAAGATAGCCGACCGTAACTACCTATAAACTGTGCGAAGTCCATAATAGTGGCAGCTTGGCGCGCAACCAAAACCCGGCTACTGGCTAGAAACTCTACCAAGCGGAAAAAACAGCACTACAAGACTGGTCATAAAGTAGATAGCCAACCGTAACTACCTATAACACTGGTGTAAAGTACATAATAGTGGCCGCTTGGCGCGCCACCAAACCCGGCTACTGGCTGAAAACTCTACCAAGCGGATATGTAAGCACCACAAGACTGGACATGAAGAAGATAGCCAACCGTAACTACTTATAACACTGTGCGAAGTCCATAATAGTAGCAGCTTGGAGCGCCACCAAACCCGGCTAGTGGCTGAATATTCTACCAAACGGAAAAGTAAGCACTATAAGACTGAACATAATTAGATAGCCGACCGTAACTACCTATAACACTGTGCGAAGTACATAATAGTGGCAGCTTGGCGCGCCACCAAACTTGGCTACTGGCTGAATAATCTACCAAGTGGAAAAGTAAGCACTATAAGACTGAACATAAAGTAGATAGCCAAACGTAACTACCTATAACACCATGCGAAGTACATAATAGTGGCAGCTTGGCGCGCCACATACCTTGGCTACTGGATGAAAACATTACCAAGCGGAAAAGTATGCATCAAAAGACTGGAGATGAAGTAGATAGCGACCGTAACTACCTATAACACTGTGTGAAGAACATAACAATAGCAGCTTGGCGCGCCACCAAACCCGGCTACTGGCTGAAATCTCTACTAAGCGTAAATGTAAGCACCACAATACTGGACATGAAGAAGATAGCCAACCGTAAATACTTATAACACTGTGCGAAGTCCATAATAGTGCCAGCTTGGAGCGCCACCAAACCCGGCAACTGGCTGAATACTCTACCAAGCGGATAAGTAAGCACTATGACTGAACATAAAGTAGATAGCCTACCGTAACTACCCATAGCACTGTGCGAAGTCCATAATAGTGGCAGCTTGGCGCGCCACCGAACTTGGCTACTGGCTGAAAACTCTACCAATCGGAAAAGTAAGCACCACAATACTCTACATAAAGTAGATAGCCGACCGTAACTACCCATGACACTGTGCGAAGTCCATAATAGTGGCACCTTGGCGCGCCACCGAACTTGGCTACTGGCTGAAAACTCTACCAATCGGAAAAGTAAGCACCACAATACTCTACATAAAGTAGATAGCCGACCGTAACTACCCATGACACTGTGCGAAGTCCATAATAGTGGCAGCTTGGCGCGCCGCCGAAATTGGGTACTGGCTAGAAACTCTATCAAGCGGAAAAGTAAGCACCATAATACTGGACATAAAGTAGATAGCCGACCGTAACTACCCATGACACTGTGCGAAGTCCATAATAGTGGCAGCTTTGCGCGCCACCGAACTTGGCTACTGCCTGAAAACTCTACCAAGCGGAAAAGTAAGCACCACAATACTCTACATAAAGTAGATAGCCGACCGTAACTACCCATGACACTGTGCGAAGTCCATAATAGTGGCAGCTTGGCGCGCCACCGAACTTGGGTACTGGCTAGAAACTCTATCAAGCGGAAAAGTAAGCACCACAATACTGGACATAAAGTAGATAGCCGACCGTAACTACCCATGACACTGTGCGAAGTCCATAATAGTGGCAGCTTGGCGCGCTACCGAACTTGGCTACTGCCTGAAAACTCTACCAAGCGGAAAAGTAAGCACCACAATACTCTACATAAAGTAGATAGCCGACCGTAACTACCCATGACACTGTGCGAAGTCCATAATAGTGGCAGCTTGGCGCGCCACCGAACTTGGCTACTGCCTGAAAACTCTACCAAGCGGAAAAGTAAGCAACACAATACTCTACATAAAGTAGATAGCCGACCGTAACTACCCATGACACTGTGCGAAGTCCATAATAGTTGCAGCTTGGCGCGCCACAGAACTTGGCTACTGCCTGAAAACTCTACCAAGCGGAAAAGTAAGCACCACAATACTCTACATAAAGTAGATAGCCGACCGTAACTACCCATGACACTGTGCGAAGTCCATAATAGTGGCAGCTTGGAGCGCCACCAATCCCGGCTACTGGCTGAAAATTCTACCAAGCGGAAACGTAAGCACTACAATACAGGTTATAAAGTAGATAGCCGACCGTAACTACCTATAACACTGTGCGAAGTACATAATAATGGCAGCTTGGCGCGCCACCGAACTTGGCTGCTGGCTGAAAACTCTACCAAGCGGAAACGTAAGCACTACAATACAGGTTATAAAGTAGATAGTCGACCGTAACCACCTATAACACTATGCGAAGTACATAATAGTGGCAGCTTGGCGCGCCTACGAACCCGGCTACTGGCTAAAAACTCTAACAAGCGGAAAAGAAAGCACCACAATACAGGTTATAAAGTAGATAGCCGACCGTAACTACCTATAACACTGTGCGAAGTACATAATAGTGGCAGCATGGCGCGCCTACAAACCCGGCTACTGGTTAAAAACTCTAACAAGCGGAAAAGTAAGCACCACAATACAGGTTATAAAGTAGATACCCGAACGTAACTACCTATAACACTGTGCGAAGTACATAATAGTGGCAGCATGGCGCGCCTACAAACCCGGCTACTGGTTAAAAACTCTAACAAGCGGAAAAGTAAGCACCACAATACAGGTTATAAAGTAGATAGCCGACCGTAACTACCTATAACACTGTGCGAAGTACATAATAGTGGCAGCATGGCGCGCCTACAAACCCGGCTACTGGTTAAAAACTCTAACAAGCGGAAAAGTAAGCACCACAATACAGGTTATAAAGTAGATAGCCGACCGTAACTACCTATAACACTGTCCGAAGTACATAATAGTGGCAGCATGGCGCGTCTACAAACCCGGCTACTGGCTGAAAACTCTACCAAGCGGAAACGTAAGCACTACAATACAGGTTTTAAAGTAGATAGCCGACCGTAACTACCTATAACACTGTGCGAAGTACATAATAGTGGCTGCATGGCGAGCCACTGAACTTGGCTACTGGCTGAAAACTCTACTATGCGGAAATGTAAGTACCACAAGACTGTACAAAGATAGCCGACCGTAACTACCTATAAACTGTGCGAAGTCCATAATAGTGGCAGCTTGGCGCGCCACCAAACACGGCTACTGGCTGAAAACTCTACCAAGCGGAAGAGTAAGCACTATATGACTGAACATGAAGTAGATAGCCAAACGTAACTACCTATAACACTGTGCGAAGTACATAATAGTGGCAGCTTGGAGCGCCACCAAACCCGGCTACTGGCTGAATACTCTACCAAGCGGATAAGTAAGCACTATAAGACTGAACATTAAGTAGATAGCCTACCGTAACTACCCATAGCACTGTGCGAAGTCCATAATAGTGGCAGCTTGGCGCGCCACCGAACTTGGCTACTGGCTGAAAACTCTACCAATCGGAAAAGTAAGCACCACAATACTCTACATAAAGTAGATAGCCGACCGTAACTACCCATGACACTGTGCGAAGTCCATAATAGTGGCAGCTTGGCGCGCCACCGAACTTGGGTACTGGCTAGAAACTCTACCAAGCGGAAAAGTAAGCACCACAATACTGGACATAAAGTAGGTAGCCGACCGTAACTACCCATGCCATTGTGCGAAGTCCATAATAGTGGCAGCTTGGCGCGCCACCGAACTTGGCTACTGCCTGAAAACTCTACCAAGCGGAAAAGTAAGCACCACAATAATCTACATAAAGTAGATAGACGACTGTAACTACCCATGACAATGTGCGAAGTCCATAATAGTGGCAGCTTGGCGCGCCACCGAACTTGGCTACTGCCTGAAAACTCTACCAAGCGGAAAAGTAAGCACCACAATACTCTACATAAAGTACATAGCCGACCGTAACTACCCATAACACTGTGCGAAGTCCATAATAGTGGCAGCTTTGGGCGCTACCGAACTTGGCTACTGGCTAGAAATTCTACCAAGCGGAAAAGTAAGCATCACAATACTTTACATAAAGTAGATAGCCGACCGTAACTACCCATGACACTGTGCGAAGTCCATAATAGTTCCAGCTTGGCGAGCCACCGAACTTGGCTACTGGCTAGAAACTCTACCAAGCGGAAAAGTAAGCACCACAATACTCTACATAAAGTAGATAGCCGACCGTAACTACCCATGACACTGTGCGAAGTCCATAATAGTGGCAGCTTGGCGCGCCACCGAACTTGGCTGCTGGCTGAAAACTCTACCAAGCGGAAACGTAAGCACCACAATACTGGACATAAAGTAGATAGACGACTGTAACTACCCATGACACTGTGCGAAGTCCATAATAGTGGCAGCTTTGGGCGCTACCGAACTTGGCTACTGGCTAGAAACTCTACCAAGCGGAAAAGTAAGCATCACAATACTGGACATAAAGTAGATAGACGACTGTAACTACCCATGACACTGTGCGAAGTCCATAATAGTGGCAGCTTGGCGAGCCACCGAACTTGGCTACTGGCTAGAAACTCTACCAAGCGGAAAAGTAAGCACCACAATACTCTACATAAAGTAGATAGCCGACCGTAACTACCCATGACACTGTGCGAAGTCCATAATAGTGGCAGCTTGGCGCGCCACCGAACTTGGCTGCTGGCTGAAAACTCTACCAAGCGGAAACGTAAGCACCACAATACTGGACATAAAGTAGATAGCCGATCGTAACTATTCACGACACTGTGCGAAGTCCATAATAGTGGCACCTTGGCGCGCCATCGAACTTGGCTGCTGGCTGAAAACTCTACCAAGCGGAAAAGTAAGCACCACAATACTCTACATAAAGTAGATAGCCGACCGTAACTACCCATGACACTGTGCAAAGTCCATAATCGTGGCAGCTTGGCGCGCCACCGAACTTTGCTACTGGCTAGAAACTCTACCAAACAGAAAAGTAAGCACCACAATACTCTACATAAAGTAGATAGCCGACCGTAACTACCCATAACACTGTGCGAAGTCCATAATAGTGGCAGCTTGGCGCGCCTCCGAACTTGGCTACTGGCTGAAAACTCTACCAAGCGGAAAAGTAAGCACCACAATACTGGGCATAAAGTAAATAGCCGACCGTAACTACCCATGACACTGTGCGAAGTCCATAATAGTGGCAGCTTGGCGCGCCACCGGAGTTGGCAACTGGCTAGAAACTCTACCAAGCGGAAAAGTAAGCACCACAATACTGGACAAAAGTAGATAGCCGACCGTTACTACCCATGACACTGTGCGAAGTCCATAATAGTGACAGCTTGGCGTGCCACCGAACTTGGCTACTGGCTGAAAACTCTACCAAGCGGAAAATTAAGCACCACAATACTGGACATAAAGTAGATAGCCGACCGTAACTACCCATGACACTGTGCGAAGTCCATAATAGTGGCAGCTTGGCGCGCCACCGGAGTTGGCAACTGGCTAGAAACTCTACCAAGCGGAAAAGTAAGCACCACAATACTGGACAAAAGTAGATAGCCGACCGTAACTACCCATGACACTGTGCGAAGTCCATAATAGTGGCAGCTTGGCGCGCCACCGGAGTTGGCAACTGGCTAGAAACTCTACTAAGCGGAAACGTAAGCACCACAATACTGGACAAAAGTAGATAGCCGACCGTAACTACCCATGACACTGTGCGAAGTCCATAATAGTGGCAGCTTGGCGCGCCACCGGAGTTGGCAACTGGCTAGAAACTCTACTAAGCGGAAAAGTAAGCACCACAATACTGGGCATAAAGTAAATAGCCGACCGTAACTACCCATGACACTGTGCGAAGTCCATAATAGTGGCAGCTTGGCGCGCCACCGGAGTTGGCAACTGGCTAGAAACTCTACCAAGCGGAAAAGTAAGCACCACAATACTGGACAAAAGTAGATAGCCGACCGTAACTACCCATGACACTGTGCGAAGTCCATAATAGTGACAGCTTGGCGCGCCAGCGAACTTGGCTACTGGCTGAAAACTCTACCAAGCGGAAAATTAAGCACCACAATACTGGACATAAAGTAGATAGCCGACCGTAACTACCCATGACACTGTGCGAAGTCCATAATAGTGGCAGCTTGGCGCGCCACCGAACTTGGCTGCTGGCTGAAAACTCTACCAAGCGGAAAAGTAAGCACCACAATACTCTACATAGAGTAGATAGCCGACCGTAACTACCCATGACACTGTGCGAAGTCCATAATAGTGGCAGCTTGGCGCGCCACCGAACTTGGCTGCTGGCTGAAAACTCTACCAAGCGGAAAAGTAAGCACCACAATACTGGACGTAAATTAGATAGCCGACCGTAACTACCCATAACACTGTGCGAAGTCCATAATAGTGGCAGCATGGCGCGCCACCGAACTTTGCTGCTGGCTGAAAACTGTACCAAGCGGAAAAGTAAGCACCACAATACTGGACATAAAGTAGATAGCCGACCGTAACTACCCATGACACTGTGCGAAGTCCATAATAGTGGCAGCTTGGCGCGCCACCGAACTTGGCTACTGGCTAGAAACTCTACCAAGCGGAAAAGTAAGCACCACAATACTTTACAAAAAGTAGATAGCCGAACGTAACTACCCGTTACACTCTGCGAAGTCCATAATAGTGGCAGCTCGGCGAGCCACCGAACTTGGCTACTGGCTAGAAACTCTACCAAGCGGAAAAGTAAGCACCACAATAATCTACATAAAGTAGATAGCCGACCGTAACTACCCATGACACTGTGCGAAGTCCATAATAGTGGCAGCTTGGCGCGCCACCGAACTTGGCTGCTGGCTGAAAACTCTACCAAGCGGAAAATTAAGCACCACAATACTGGACATAAAGTAGATAGCCGACCGTAACTACCCATGACACTGTGCGAAGTCCATAATAGTGGCAGCTTGGCGCGCCACCGAACTTGGCTGCTGGCTGAAAACTCTACCAAGCGGAAAATTAAGCACCACAATACTGGACATAAAGTAGATAGCCGACCGTAACTACCCATGATACTGTGCGAAGTCCATAATAGTGGCAGCTTGGCGCGCCACCGAATCTGGCTGCTGGCTGAAAACTCTACCAAGCGGAAAAGAAAGCACCACAATACTAGACATAAAGTAGATAGCCGACCGTAACTACCCATAACACTGTGCGAAGTCCATAATAGTGGCAGGTTGGCACGCCTCCGAACTTGGCTACTGGCTAGAAACTCTACCAAGCGGAAAAGTAAGCACCACAATACTCTACATAAAGTAGATAGCCGGCCGTAACTACCCATGACACTGTGCGAAGTCCATAATAGTGGCAGCTTGGCGCGCCACCGAACTTGGCTACTGGCTAGAAACTCTACCAAGCGGAAAAGTAAGCACCACAATACTCTACATAAAGTAGATAGCCGACCGTAACTACCCATGACACTGTGCGAAGTCCATAATAGTGGCAGCTTGGCGCGCCACCGAACTTGGCTGCTGGCTGAAAACTCTACCAAGCGGAAAAGTAAGCACCACAATACTGGACGTAAATTAGATAGCCGACCGTAACTACCCATAACACTGTGCGAAGTCCATAATAGTGGCAGCATGGCGCGCCACCGAACTTTGCTGCTGGCTGAAAACTGTACCAAGCGGAAACGTAAGCACCACAATACTGGACATAAAGTAGATAGCCGACCGTAACTACCCATGATACTGTGCGAAGTCCATAATAGTGGCAGCTTGGCGCGCCACCGAACTTGGCTACTGGCTAGAAACTCTACCAAGCGGAAAAGTAAGCACCACAATACTTTACAAAAAGTAGATAGCCGACCGAAACTACCCATTACACTCTGCGAAGTCCTTAATAGTGGCAGCTTGGCGAGCCACCGAACTTGGCTACTGGCTAGAAGCTCTACCAAGCTGAAAAGTAAGCACCACAATACTCTACATAAAGTAGATAGCCGACCGTAACTACCCATGACACTGTGCGAAGTCCATAATAGTGGCAGCTTGGCGCGCCACCGGAGTTGGCAACTGGCTAGAAACTCTACTAAGCGGAAAAGTAAGCACCACAATACTGGACAAAAGTAGATAGCCGACCGTAACTACCCATGACACTGTGCGAAGTCCATAATAGTGGCAGCTTGGCGCGCCACCGGAGTTGGCAACTGGCTAGAAACTCTACTAAGCGGAAAAGTAAGCACCACAATACTGGGCATAAAGTAAATAGCCGACCGTAACTACCCATGACACTGTGCGAAGTCCATAATAGTGGCAGCTTGGCGCGCCACCGGAGTTGGCAACTGGCTAGAAACTCTACCAAGCGGAAAAGTAAGCACCACAATACTGGACAAAAGTAGATAGCCGACCGTAACTACCCATGACACTGTGCGAAGTCCATAATAGTGACAGCTTGGCGCGCCAGCGAACTTGGCTACTGGCTGAAAACTCTACCAAGCGGAAAATTAAGCACCACAATACTGGACATAAAGTAGATAGCCGACCGTAACTACCCATGACACTGTGCGAAGTCCATAATAGTGGCAGCTTGGCGCGCCACCGAACTTGGCTGCTGGCTGAAAACTCTACCAAGCGGAAAAGTAAGCACCACAATACTCTACATAGAGTAGATAGCCGACCGTAACTACCCATGACACTGTGCGAAGTCCATAATAGTGGCAGCTTGGCGCGCCACCGAACTTGGCTGCTGGCTGAAAACTCTACCAAGCGGAAAAGTAAGCACCACAATACTGGACGTAAATTAGATAGCCGACCGTAACTACCCATAACACTGTGCGAAGTCCATAATAGTGGCAGCATGGCGCGCCACCGAACTTTGCTGTTGGCTGAAAACTGTACCAAGCGGAAAAGTAAGCACCACAATACTGGACATAAAGTAGATAGCCGACCGTAACTACCCATGACACTGTGCGAAGTCCATAATAGTGGCAGCTTGGCGCGCCACCGAACTTGGCTACTGGCTAGAAACTCTACCAAGCGGAAAAGTAAGCACCACAATACTTTACAAAAAGTAGATAGCCGAACGTAACTACCCGTTACACTCTGCGAAGTCCATAATAGTGGCAGCTCGGCGAGCCACCGAACTTGGCTACTGGCTAGAAACTCTACCAAGCGGAAAAGTAAGCACCACAATAATCTACATAAAGTAGATAGCCGACCGTAACTACCCATGACACTGTGCGAAGTCCATAATAGTGGCAGCTTGGCGCGCCACCGAACTTGGCTGCTGGCTGAAAACTCTACCAAGCGGAAAATTAAGCACCACAATACTGGACATAAAGTAGATAGCCGACCGTAACTACCCATGATACTGTGCGAAGTCCATAATAGTGGCAGCTTGGCGCGCCACCGAACTTGGCTGCTGGCTGAAAACTCTACCAAGCGGAAAAGAAAGCACCACAATACTAGACATAAAGTAGATAGCCGACCGTAACTACCCATAACACTGTGCGAAGTCCATAATAGTGGCAGGTTGGCACGCCTCCGAACTTGGCTACTGGCTAGAAACTCTACCAAGCGGAAAAGTAAGCACCACAATACTCTACATAAAGTAGATAGCCGGCCGTAACTACCCATGACACTGTGCGAAGTCCATAATAATGGCAGCTTGGCGCGCCCCGAACTTGGCTACTGGCTAGAAACTCTACCAAGCGGAAAAGTAAGCACCACAATACTCTACATAAAGTAGATAGCCGACCGTAACTACCCATGACACTGTGCGAAGTCCATAATAGTGGCAGCTTGGCGCGCCACCGAACTTGGCTGCTGGCTGAAAACTCTACCAAGCGGAAAAGTAAGCACCACAATACTGGACGTAAATTAGATAGCCGACCGTAACTACCCATGATACTGTGCGAAGTCCATAATAGTGGCAGCTTGGCGCGCCACCGAACTTGGCTACTGGCTAGAAACTCTACCAAGCGGAAAAGTAAGCACCACAATACTTTACAAAAAGTAGATAGCCGACCGTAACTACCCATTACACTCTGCGAAGTCCTTAATAGTGGCAGCTTGGCGCGCCACCGAACTTGGCTACTGCCTAGAAACTCTACCAAGCGGAAAAGTAAGCACCACAATACTCTACATAAAGTAGATAGCCGACCGTAACTACCCATGACACTGTGCGAAGTCCATAATAGTGGCAGCTTGGCGCGCCACCGAACTTGGCTGCTGGCTGAAAACTCTACCAAGCGGAAAATTAAGCACCACAATACTGGACATAAAGTAGATAGCCGACCGTAACTACCCATGACACTGTTGCGAAGTCCATAATAGTGGCAGCTTGGCGCGCCACCGAACTTGGCTGCTGGCTGAAAACTCTACCAAGCGGAAAAGTAAGCACCACAATACTCTACATAAAGTAGATAGCCGACCGTAACTACCCATGACACTGTGCGAAGTCCATAATAATGGCAGCTTGGCGCCCCACCGAACATGGCTGCTGGCTGAAAACTCTACCAAGCGGAAAAGTAAGCACCACAATACTGGACATAAAGTAGATAGGCGACCGTAACTACCCATGACACTGTGCGAAGTCCATAATAGTGGCAGCTTGGCGCTCCACCGAACTTGGCTGCTGGCTGAAAGCTCTACCAAGCGGAAAATTAACCACCACAATACTGGACATAAAGTAGATAGCCGACCGTAACTACCCATGACACTGTGCGAAGTCCATAATAGTGGCAGCTTGGCGCGCCACCGAACTTGGCTGCTGGCTGAAAACTCTACCAAGCGGAAAAGTAAGCACCACAATACTGGACATAAAGTAGATAGCCGACCGTAACTACCCATAACACTGTGCGAAGTCCATAATAGTGTCAGCTTGGCGCGCCACCGAACTTGGCTACTGGCTAGAAACTCTACCAAGCGGAAAAGTAAGCACCACAATACTCTACATAAAGTAGATAGCCGACCGTAACTACCCATGACACTTTGCGAAGTCCATAATAGTGGCAGCTTGGCGCGCTACCGAACTTTTCTACTGGCTAGAAACTCTACCAAGCGGAAAAGTAAGCACCACAATACTCTACATAAAGTAGATAGCCGACCGTAACTACCCATAACACTGTGCGAAGTCCATAATAGTGGCAGCTTGGCGCGCCACCGAACTTGGCTGCTGGCTGAAAATTCTACCAAGCGGAAAAGTAAGCACCACAATACTGGTCATAAAGTAGATAGCCGACCGTAACTACCCATGACACTGTGCGAAGTCCATAATAGTGGCAGCTTGGCGAGCCACCGAACTTGGCTACTGGCTAGAAACTCTACCAAGCGGAAAAGTAAGCACCACAATACTCTACATAAAGTAGATAGCCGACCGTAACTACCCATGACACTGTGCGAAGTCCATAATAGTGGCAGCTTGGCGCGCCACCGAACTTGGCTGCTGGCTGAAAACTCTACCAAGCGGAATATTAAGCACCACAATACTGGACATAAAGTAGATAGCCGACCGTAACTACCCATGACACTGTGCGAAGTCCATAAAAGTGGCAGCTTGGCGCGCCACCGAACTTGGCTGCTGGCTGAAAACTCTACCAAGCGGAAAATTAAGCACCACAATACTGGACATAAAGTAGATAGCCGACCGTAACTACCCATGACACTGTGCGAAGTCCATAATAGTGGCAGCTTGGCGCGCCACCGAACTTGGCTACTGGCTAGAAACTCTACCAAGCGGAAAAGTAAGCACCTCAATACTGGACATAAAGTAGATAGCCGACCGTAACTACCCATAACACTGTGCGAAGTTCTTATTAGTGGTAGCTTGGCGCGCCACCGAACTTGGCTGCTGGATGAAAACTCTACCAAGCGGAAAAGTAAGCACCACAATACTCTACATAAAGTAGATAGCCGACCGTAACTACCCATGACACTGTGCGAAGTCCATAATAGTGGCAGCTTGGCGCACCACCGAACTTGGCTGCTGGCTGAAAACTCTACCAAGCGGAAAAGTAAGCACCACAATACTGGACATAATGTAGATAGCCGACCGTAACTACCCATGACACTGTGCGAAGTCCATAATAGTGGCAGCTTGGCGCGCCACCGAACTTGGCTGCTGGCTGAAAATTCTACCAAGCGGAAAAGTAAGCACCACAATACTGGACATAAAGTAGATAGCCGACCGTAACTACCCATAACACTGTGCGAAGTCCATAATAGTGGCAGCTTGGCGCGCCACCGAACTTGGCTACTGGCTAGAAACTCTACCAAGCGGAAAAGTAAGCACCTCAATACTCTACATAAAGTAGATAGCCGACCGTAACTACCCATGACACTGTTGCGAAGTCCATAATAGTGGCAGCTTGGCGCGCCACCGAACTTGGCTGCTGGCTGAAAACTCTACCAAGCGGAAAAGTAAGCACCACAATACTCTACATAAAGTAGATAGCCGACCGTAACTACCCATGACACTGTGCGAAGTCCATAATAGTTGCAGCTTGGCGCCCCAAAGAAACTTGGCTGGTGGCTGAAAACTCTACCAAGCGGAAAAGTAAGCACCACAATACTGGACATAAAGTAGATAGGCGACCGTAACTACCCATGACACTGTGCGAAGTCCATAATAGTGGCAGCTTGGCGCTCCACCGAACTTGGCTGCTGGCTGAAAACTCTACCAAGCGGAAAATTAAGCACAGCAATACTGGACATAAAGTAGATAGCCGACCGTAACTACCCATGACACTGTGCGAAGTCCATAATAGTGGCAGCTTGGCGCGCCACCGAACTTGGCTGCTGGCTGAAAACTCTACCAAGGGGAAAAGTAAGCACCACAATACTGGACATAAAGTAGATAGGCGACCGTAACTACCCATGACACTGTGCGAAGTCCATAATAGTGGCAGCTTGGCGCTCCACCGAACTTGGCTGCTGGCTGAAAACTCTACCAAGCGGAAAATTAAGCACCACAATACTGGACATAAAGTAGATAGCCGACCGTAACTACCCATGACACTGTGCGAAGTCCATAATAGTGGCAGCTTGGCGCGCCACCGAACTTGGCTGTTGGCTGAAAACTCTACCAAGCGGAAAAGTAAGCACCACAATACTCTACATAAAGTAGATAGCCGACCGTAACTATCCATAACACTGTGCGAAGTCCATAATAGTGGCAGCTTGGCGCGCCACCGAACTTGGCTGCTGGCTAGAAACTCTACCAAGCGGAAAAGTAAGCACCACAATACTCTACATAAAGTAGATAGCCGACCGTAGCTACCCATAACACTGTGCGAAGTCCATAATAGTGGCAGCTTGGCGCGCCACTGAACTTGGCTGCTGGCTGAAAACTCTACCAAGCGGAAAAGTAAGCACCACAATACTCTACATAAAGTAGATAGCCGACCGTAACTACCCATGACACTGTGCGAAGTCCATAATAGTGGCAGCTTGGCGCGCCACCGAACTTGGCTGCTGGCTGAAAACTCTACCAAGCGGAAAAGTAAGCACCACAATACTGGACATAATGTAGATAGCCGACCGTAACTACCCATAACACTGTGCGAAGTTTATAATTGTGGCAGCTTGGCGCGCCACCGAACTTGGCTACTGGCTAGAAACTCTACCAAGCAGAAAAGTAAGCACCACAATACTCTACATAAAGTAGATAGCCGACCGTAACTACCCATGACACTGTGCGAAGTCCATAATAGTGGCAGCTTGGCGCGCCACCGAACTTGGCTGCTGGCTGAAAACTCTACCAAGCGGAAAAGTAAGCACCACAATACTCTACATAAAGTAGATAGCCGACCGTAACTACCCATGACACTGTGCGAAGTCCATAATAGTGGCAGCTTGGCGCGCCACCGAACTTGGCTACTGGCTAGTAACTCTGCCAAGCGGAAAAGTAAGTGTATTTTAATTAAGTGTCATGAAAACGTTTTATTTACTAGATAATTGTGTTTACGCTAAATTAAATGTTGTACATCGGGTGCTGCGGGAAAGCGGCCAAACGCTCTAGTTGCGATAATCCTGTAATAATAAACTTATCCATAAGTTTGTGATGTTTCTACCATTGTGAATAAAATTCCCAATGAAGTACAACGGAAATAGTGTATTCTACTTGCTATAAGACATTTATATCTTCATGAACGTTTGTAGTGTACATGAAGGCGAGGGGTGGAAACTAACTGTACATGAAGGCGTGGGGTAGACACTAACTGTACATGAAGACGAGGGGTAGACCCTAACTGTATATGAAGGGAAGGGGTAGACATTAACTGTACATGAATGCTAGGGGTAGACTCTAACTGTATATGAAGGGGAGGGGTAGATATTAACTGTACATGAAGGCGAGGGGTAGACACTAACTGTACATGAAGGCTAGGGATAGACACTAACTTTACATAAAGGTGAGGGGTAGACACTAACTGTACATGAAGGTGAGGGGTAGACACTAACTATGCTTGTTCAACCTAATTCTTTACGCCCGTTGTAATTAATATGCTTTTATATATAATATTCCTAAAGTAAACGTACCAAATCTAAGACATGGCCTTTGACCCTTGTTTTAGTTACATTTATTTAGCATAATTTTGTAGCCTACATATAAACCTAAGTGGCCCTAAGTTAATTGGAGCTTAGCTAGTGAGAACAACAGTTTACTCTAAATCTCACTACACACTAGTTTATTAAAAAAAAGAAACAAACAAACCAGTGCGTGTTTTTTTTTTAAATAAACTAATGTGTAGTGAGATTTAGAGTAAACTGTTTTAATTTTTACTGTTGTGATAAAAACAAATAAAAACATACACAAAACTCACAAATCATTCATTTATTTACTTATACGGGTTTCAATGACAAAGTCATCACCATCATCAGTGAGTGTTACTACTACAAACTATAACTTACAACTGTTGTGATAGTTAATCTTCAGAGACATAAAACAATTAGGAGATTTTCTAATTTTTAAATCATATATAAGTTTTAAATAATAATCAATTATGCACTAAATACCAGACAAAATTTATAACAATTACCGGGCATTGTTCAACAAAACAACACTTTTTGATAGCAGTCCTCGATGTTTCCTTCGAGTTGCAGGTTTTAGTTTGGCAGTAAGAATCTCACTGTAACGTACACTGCTTATTGTTGTGCCCCTTTCTTAACAGTAATTTTCCAGTACTGGACCTTGTGAGTCCCAAAAATCTGTTAGCATCAGTTTTCCTGCGGACGGTTGAGTCTTGAAATGTTTCTCGCACTACAAATTTGGATATTTCCATTCCATACTCTGTAGTTTACTCTCAGTCTCGCAATGATGGATCCATGTTTCGTCATCAGTAATGGTCCCTTCCAAGAAGTCCCATTCGTTACCATTGCGATCCAGACGTTTTTGGCTGATGTCCAAACGGGTTTATCTATGGAATTGTATGAGTTGATTTTGGGACCCATCTTGCACAAACTTTATGAAACCCAAGACGGTTGTGGATGATTTTGTAGGCAGAAGCCTGACTAATTATCAGACGATGTGTCACTTTGCCAATAGTTACTGGTCTGCCTAAGAGAACCATTTCACGTAAACGCTCAATGCTTTCCTCATTTCATCGTGCTCAATCTTGTTAGACCTTTTTTTAATACTTCAATCCATTCTTAGACCCTTCGTTGTGGTTAAGCACTGCTCCCTTACTAGTTTCAATCCCTGATACACTTTCCGACCTCAAAAAACGGATCCATGAACGTTTCTCTTCTTTCGCGTAAATAGAAAGCGGAGCAGCCGTGATAAACAGGACGACAGTAATAACGAAACTATCCTAGCAGGATGAAGCATAGATAGACATAACAACAAATAAACAAAATATTCATCGTCAAAGGAAAATGGCAGTACTTACAACAAAACCAAAACAAAATTGTGTATAGTTCGAACAAACAAAATGTAAACATAAACAAAAATACTACGAAATTGTGAAAAATAATTTACCTACCTTTATATGTTTTACATATCAGGAAGGTATTTCTCCCACGCCAAAACCTTGTTTCCACTACCTTTAAGGGACTGCCTACGAGTTGAAAATAGGCATATATATATATATATATATATATATATATATATATATATATATATATATATATATATATATCGCAATATGTATTCTTGTGTATTAATAAAGAACTAAGTCAAAATATATATATACAAGAATTATAATTGAATTTACAATTTAAAGCTTTTCGTTGGCTAACAGTACCAACATCATCAAGAATATGAAACAAAGCAAGGAATTGTTTAATATTCCTGATGATGTTGGTACTGTTAGCCAACGAAAAGCTTTGAATTGTAAATTCAATTATAATTCTTGTATTTTTATTTTGACTTAGTTATATATATATATATATATATATATATATATATATATATATATATATATATATATATATATATATATATATCAGATAATGTTCAGAAATAAAAATATCGCTATTTCGTAATAATGTTTTAAAGGTTTTGTTTATATAAACAACTTTATTAAAAAAATAAAACCGATAACTAAATGCAGGTAAGTGTGATAGCAATGGAGGATAGAATAAAGTTTGTATGAAGGACTTTGGAGGATTAAATAAACATTTCTTTGCGTCACAAGGAACAAAAGTAATGCGGCTGGCAAGATACAATAACCAAGCTCGGACGTGGCCCGAAACTAAAGCAGTCTCAAGATTGAATATGATTGCAGTGCCCAGAAAGCAATAAATCTTGTGTTTCTAAGGCTTACAAAGTGCGCTACCATCCGTTCTCCTTTCCGTTCTTTCCGGCCCAATTTTTCTGTAACGTTAGAGATGCTATTGGTTTTCCTTTTATCGATTTTCTAATAATACTTTTATAAATTTTGCACAGTTTTAGCTAACACAAATAAAACATACAGTACCTTAATCTTACGTCTGTATATAAACCAAATAATAAATCTAATTTTTTAAAGAAATTAAAATAATAAAAATGTATT
Source organism: Prosapia bicincta (assembly GCA_036971475.1). Taxonomy (NCBI): domain Eukaryota; kingdom Metazoa; phylum Arthropoda; class Insecta; order Hemiptera; family Cercopidae; genus Prosapia; species Prosapia bicincta. The sequence continues at coordinate 194,713,449 of JBAIZL010000004.1, read as the reverse complement.
TAAATAAATTGTAATAATTTATAACGATGATTAATTCAAATCATTCATATAACAAATATATCAACAATAAAATGGCAGCTCTGTATAATATATTTTGGAATAAATAAAACAGAAATGAGTAGAATTGGTAAAAGGAAAGAGAGAAGGTATATAATATATCCAACTGCATTGTCCGACTGTTGTAAAATTCTTGGTAATAAACTAGATAATAATACATTAAAAAGGAAGCAAAATAATATAAATGGTATGGAAATAATACAATAAAACTATTTTGCCACTTTTTACATTTGCAGGTTACGAAATAAAAATAATCATAAAGCTATGCATAAATATAGCTTGTATGATAAATATAGAATTAGAGTTTTTATAAGTAGTAATAGTTTAAGGTAATATGTAAAATATTATTTATTACTACATAGAAACGTTTCATAAACATAATAATGGCTACCGTGCATTTGAAACTAGTGTGTTCATGTTATTAAAAGGTCCTCGCTGACACTTCGCATTATTACAGCTTGGACTTAAGTTAAGGTTGGAGTTTCATATAATGCTACTAGGTACTCGGCGAAAGGTTTCAAACAGATTGAAAGTTACTACTCTTATCTAAGATACGTTTGTATATAGTAATAAGCAACAGTAATATATAAATAATATGATGCACGTGTACGTCGTATAAAATACGAAAACTGTATGCTTTATGTAAGTCAAAGTAAGGATATGCTTTATGTAAGTCAAAGTAAGGATGTGCTTTATGTAAGTCAAAGTATGGATGTGCTTTATGTAAGTCAAAGTAAGAATGTGCTTTATGTAAGTCAAAGTAAGGATATGCTTTATGTAAGTCAAAGTAAGGATGTGCTTTATGTAAGTCAAAGTAAGGATGTGCTTTATGTAAGTCAAAGTAAGGATATGCTTTATGTAAGTCAAAGTAAGGATGTGCTTTATGTAAGTCAAAGTAAGGATGTGCTTTATGTAAGTCAAAGTAAGGATGTGCTTTATGTAAGTCAAAGTAAGGATGTGCTTTATGTAAGTCAAAGTAAGGATATGCTTTATGTAAGTCAAAGTAAGGATATGCTTTATGTAAGTCAAAGTAAGGATGTGCTTTATGTAAGTCAAAGTAAGGATGTGCTTTATGTAAGTCAAAGTAAGGATATGCTTTATGTAAGTCAAAGTAAGGATGTGCTTTATGTAAGTCAAAGTAAGGATGTGCTTTATGTAAGTCAAACAAAGATATACTTAAGCATCTAAAAGCATCTAAAATTATGCAATAAGCAGGATACTGTAAGTATAACCAAGTAGCTAGCTATATTAGTAATGAATACAAATTTCGAGACTCATAGAGTATGTAAATAAAAGAAATTAACTAATGTAACATAAACAAGCAGTATAAACAAGTACATTTCAGGCCAACAAAGAAATGTTTAATTTAGTTACTTTTTAATAAATAATAACAATTATTATAAATAAAGTAACATAACCTAAGCGTTAAAACAGCTGTTCTACTACATAACCTATAACATAAAATCAGCTGTTTTATGAATTTATCACTTATTTTAAGCCAAATACGACGGAGTAACTATATCGCATACCTTGCCCCTTTTATAAAAAAAATTCCTTTAAAATAAAACTAAAATTATTAATAACATTTAATTTTTGAATTATTATTTGAAAAAAACTTTATAAACGTCAAGTAAAATCCACTACAAGATAAAAAAATGTATTTGAACTTGAGTGGATGAATAAAATGTATTTTGTTAACGATTGAAAATTTGAACAAGATATATATAGGCAGAGTGTGAATCAATAGAAAGAATAAAAAACAGAAATAAAAGTATGTAACACTAGAAATAAGTGAACATTGGTTGTAAAAAAATAATTATCGGACAAATACGATTCAAAATAAAATATAGCTCAATGCATAGGGTTATTGACGATACGGCAACATTGCAAAATGTTTCTATTTTGTAAATAGTTTCTCAAATGACAAACTTTTTTATATTCTGAAGAAAATTTTGAAATGTTTGTATTTATTTTTTTTAAGCGGCAAAAGAAAAAGTGTGTTAGATGGATTGATAAAATATTAAATGAAAGAGAAAATTAAGATAATTAAACGCGTGAATAAAGCCACAAATTCCTGCTCGTTAATAATGCAAGTGGCCGTCCTTTGTCAGCGTGATTACATCGAGGACCGGACCCACTCGCCAGGGATGCATTCAAACTTAATTATACACACAAAACCGTCCTTTCTGTTGGATTTATTTACTTTGCTGTTAAAACTTAATTGCGAAACTTACTTTGGACTTACGTTTTCTTGTGTGTTTGTTGATGGGAGACTCTTAATCTTGTTCACTAAATGTATTTTGAAACAATTATGGTTTGGTATTTTACCATTAGCTAAGTTTGATGTTAAATGAAACTACTGTCCGTAACAAAAGTTTGGCGGCTCATGAAACCCAAACTCTGCTATTAATTTGTATCAAATAAAAATTTAAAAAATCACCATCCTCTTTTGCATTTATTGGTACTATTTTAAAATGTTTATGGTTTAATTTACGTTTTTATATCATAGCATAACCGAAAACCACAGGTTTTCGTAGTCTTTAAAAAGAAACTTCCATTTTCAAAATTCAAAACTAACAAATCTGTCATTAGAATTGTCTATAATTTTCATATAATATTCAAGAAGGTTTCTTAATTTTTATTTTATTAGAAACGTTTTAATAGCCCTTTTTGTTAAACAACGTTTTTTCGAGAACCATTCATCGGATAGCGTCAATCAATATATTATTATAATTGTTTAATTTTGCTTATATCGTTACATATGTTATTATTATATTACAGTTAGTTGTTAATTTTATAGCGAATTATATTTTATAGCAAACTGATGTGCGCACAGGCTTGAACAGACGCACCAGCGCCTCGTAATACGCTCGAAATGCGTTGTTGCCAAGTAGACCCTTCGTCCATCTTTAAATCCATAAGCATGACGCACCGGTATGGTTCATCAAAGTTGGTTTGGTATTTTTAATTTTTAATCGTCTTAATCACAACTGTCTAAAGTTAAGTTGGATTTAAGATGTGTAACAGATTTATTGTCATTGTTCTACGTGAAACTGTAGCCCTGTTCACGTCGCTTTAACATGCCTTCTAGAAAACATTTTTCGTCATAAGACGAACAATGTATGATTTTTATCTGAGGAAAATGTATCCGACCTTAGATGCGTTATTAAATGAGCTGGCCGAGAACATGTCAGATTTCTCATCAATGTCTAAGATGGCTTTACACTGAATAATGAGAAAACTTGGTCTCCGGTTTAAAACTTTCACCAATAATTGGAGTCAACATCGATCAAGACATGCATTTTTACGAAGAATTAGAGAATTACGCATGGCTGGCACAATCTTTATTTTACTGACGAAACTTGGTATGCTTACACAAGCAGAACTCTTTCTTGTGGCAAAACCACACTTTAAAGAAACTGAAAAACTATTTGCAGTGTTTACCAAGGAGATGAGAACTGATGTGGAGTTTCTTTGCATTCCAGCTGCACATTATGAGTTGAACCCCATCTAGTTAATCTGGGCATATGTCAAAGGAAAAATTCGCTACAGTTAAATTTGTAAATGCAGAAGAAAATGACCGAGAAATGTATGGATGCAATGGAAGCTCTGTGTAAAGATAGACTTAGAACCGTTACATCTGAACTGGTGAAAAAATGCATTAAACATTGTAAACAAATTGAAGACAAATACTGGGAAACTGACCATCTAAATGAAGAATTTTCTGAAGTAGAGCCACTTGTTATTCCAATAAACTCTGATAGTGACCCCGCTCTGAGTGATTATTCCGAAGAGGTTGAGTATAAACTAAAAACAAAGGACTTTTGTTGTGTAAAAAATTTACTTATTTGAAAATAGACTAATGTTTGACGAATCCTCAATAATTTTGGAGGAATACATAATAGACATAACCTTTGTAAATATTTATTCAATGTAAATATTATAGCTTGAGGACACAAACATTTGACAATTCCAAACATTACTTTCTTTGAAAGCCAAATCTTTTAAAACCAGCCGTTGGATGTCCAAAGCCCTCATGAAAAAATTGTGGATTGGAAATAATAAACAAAAACATAGTTTACATGGGAGTTTTTCCTTGCCTTTGAGTTTGAGTCGTCAGTTGGCTTCACGATTTGACAACACCGCGGTCAAGCGTGTCTCGCAAGTAGCAATTCCGTCACGCCTGAGCGCACATCAGTTTGTATCAAATAAAAATCGCTATAAAATTAACAACTAACTAATATAATAGTAACATATGTAACGGAATAAGGAAGATTAAACAATTCTAATGGTATATTGATTGGTGTTACCCGATGAATGGTTCTCGAAAAAACGTTGTTTAACAAAAAGTGCTTTTAAAACGTTTCTAATAAAATAAAAATTCTGAAACTAGTAAATTATGTTTACAAGATCTGCTCAAATGTCATATTAAAGTTGTAGACAATTCGGATAACAGATTTATTAGTTATGAATTTTTAAAGTGGAAGTATATTTTTAAAGACTACAAAAATTGTAACTTTTTTTTTGTTATGTTATGATATAAAAATGTTAATAAAACCAAAAGTTTTTTAAATAATACCGTGTTTTTTGTTTTTATTTAGTAAAAATTAATAGCATAATTTAGATTTTATTAGCCGCCAAACTCCAGTCTCCAACAGTTTGTATCGGACGGTAGTTTCTAAATTTGGAGGAAACACAGAGTCCTGAAAACGTATACTAATAAATGTTTGAAAAGATTTTTGTACAGTATTACTTTAAACATTTTGTGATAAAAACCTAAAACTGTTAAAACGAGTTACATCTATTTTAAGGGCTATAGCCCAAATATATCCAGTGGGGAAACATTTGTATGTTTTCGGTGCTGTATAAAACTGAATGTACCACTACGTGTATTTTGCAAAAACTAATGCATCGAAAACTCATTGAATCAAAATTAGTTTTTTTATAGCCCTGGGATTACTTCGAATTCGCGCGCCTCTGTTTAATTAAATCTGTCAAACGCGCGTTTATCCCAGCAGATTTGGTTGCATTTGTGTGATATTGCTGAGTTAATATAGAGATATGCTTAATAATTAGTTAATTGTGGCTAATGCGTTGCACTGGGCCCTTCTGTATTACTTCCATCCCTCACTGTGGCAAAGGGGGTTAGATGCGACGTTAGCTTACAGTATTTCTTAGGTTGAATGAATGCGTGCGCGCGTGCGTGTCGTATTTGTTGCAACCCTTAGGGATTGTTGGCAGATCAGCAGAAATTAAAGTGGTTTTTGCAGTGTTTCAGTTTATTAATATGCCAAATGTTATTATACAATGATAATATACTTTCAATAATAATTTTGGATTTTGTCTGTAACAATATTGTTTCTTCTTTCGCCTCATTCATTCGTAAGTTACGTAATCGGTCGTCGAAACTTTAAAACACAATACGTTGCAATTGGGAAACATTTAATGGTGAGGGGGAATAAAATTATACTACTGACGCCATAGTAACAGGGCGTTTATTTTGTTTTCTATATAAATAGGGAAGCCGTTTTACATTGACACACTACACAAAAGCATTGTGTAATAAAATACACAATAGCTTGACGCCCTGTTCTTTGATTAGACATTGTCTCAGCATATAATACAGTAGCTGTTGTATGTCCTTAAGGCAACGTAGGAATGCTATTATAAGATAAACAATATGCAAGTAACACTACATTGTCTTACACAGTTTTATGTGACAAATTACGTAAATAGTGATGTTTTAATTTAAATTTAATTAAAACCAAAAACATTTATATTAGGAAACTTTATATTGAATTTTAACTTTATCTGATATGCAAATATTTCTACATTCTCTTTTTCGAAACAAACTACGACTTTAACATTATATCTCGTTGTATTGATAAACAAGTAAAGCACACAAACAAGCACGCACGCACGCACGCACGCACGCACACACACACACACACACACACACACACACACACACACACACACACACACACACACATATATATATATATATATATATATATATATATATATATATATATATATATCTAAAGTCATTTCTTACTTTCTACAAAGTAGGAAAGACTTTGTAAAGAGGCATTTTTGTAGGTTATCTTAGTAACATAACCTATGCGTTAAAATCAGCTTTTCTATGAAATCATATGTTATTACTTATTTAAACCTAAATGGGACGAAGTAATTAGATTGCATATTTTGCTACTTTTGTGATGGTTTTTGTTCCATATAACAACTAAAATAATTTAATAAATGAATGAATTCTTGAAAAAACGCTATTACCATCAAGTGTTATTCATTATATAAATGCATTTGAATTTGATTAAATGAATAAAACGTTTTATTAACGACTGAAATTTTGTACGAGATTGACATAAGCAGAGTGTGAACTAATAGAAGGAATTTAAAAACATTATGGCTACTTTCACAAAATAAGTATAATATTTCTTTCTCAGAACTACTGGGCTACATTAAATACAAACTCGGTTTTTTTAACAAGATATTGTGAGTGTAAACCTCATCATACTGGGCTACATGTTCAGCATGATTCAATTTTCACTGCATGTCAAGAATAAGCAAAAACCGGTCAAATAAAACAAAGAAATGTTAAATAAATGCAACGTGATGTACATAAATAATCTACGTTACATGAATTGGTCCCATTGATACTGTGAACCGTTTCTTAACTTTTTTCTTTTAGATATATTTAAAAGGCGGGAATAGAAAAAAATTAACTCATTTAAACTGATAATGTAAGAGCTAGGAGCAAATGTGGTGTAATTTCTTATTACAAATAAATAAAACGTCCTAACCACATAGAAACATTTGATTTAAATCTTGACGTACATTTCCATTGCAAAGCAATCATCTTCAGAGGAAATACTACAAGAATAACCCCGAGGGTTTATATACTACAAGGGTTAGTTTTTTAGTAATTTCCTCTGAAGATGATTGCTTTGTAATCGAAATGTACATCAGGGTTTAAATAAAACTTTATTGTACCTAAGTGGTTTTACTTATTTCTAATTAACTATTTACACTAACTTTCAATATATCACTTTATCAATTTATCACTTCACTTTATCATGAGGGTAAACAGCTAGACGTATGAGAAAATGTTTCCCAAGTCGACCTTACAAACACGTCATCCACTTCTATATCGGATTTACTACAGATAAATGCATTTAGTACCATATAACAGTACTAAATGCGTTTTCATTCTTGGGATGAAAAGCATAAAAACGTAAAATTTATAAAGCTATTAAAACTTGTAAAACTAAATTATACACTCAACTTCCTAAAGTTTCTACCAGATACAGATTTAGGCTGCCATGTTGGATCCTAAAGAGTAGAGTGGCATTCGTAGAGAGGACAGAATATTGAAAGGTATTGAAAAACCTTGAGTCTTTGTCCCTCGAAACGTTTTCTATGCAGTGTGCTACCGTTACGCAAGATTTAGCAAGCTTTGTTTCACTGCTACTTCGATTCCAACAAAAGAAAAATGGTTCTAACATCATCTGATGTTACATCCAATACTAGTATTCTGTGTTGGACTCGTAACTTTCTGGTTATAGTCCGCATTACGGGAAAGTCTGAGCCCGATAAAATCTAGCAAAACTCAGCTCTGCCTTCTTGATCCTAGTTTCTCTAATGCACGTGACTCCACTGTCTATTTCAGGGACATAATGTTTCAGGGACATCAATTTAGTTTCTCTCATACTGACTCCCAGACACATTCCACTAATGTGACGCAAGTGTTCGGTCTAATAAAAGCAAAAGGTTCCTTACGTTGGCATCGAATACTCTCCCCTCCTAAAAGAGGTTATTTAGTCGTACTTATAATCTCATAAAGGTTAGTATTATCCCCGCGTTTAATGTATGTCACGAGTGTAATGCAAACGTAAGTGTATAGCCAGAGTCTATTGCTCAAACTATTAAGTCCATTTACGCAACAGCCAAACCTTTTTCGTACAATAGCCTAGAACCTTCTAGAAGTAAAGCGGGTAGAAACTACTAGAAGCGGCAAGTCGATGCATAAAGGTTTTGTTAAGGGTGTGAGTGAAGACTGATCCTGCCGACGAAACGTCACCCACTAAACATTTAGCACAATGCAGTAGTTCATGGACAACTCGAAACCCAAATTTTAATTCTTTTGTTAAGCTGTAGCATAATTGCGAACTTATATATACATGTTTTCAAAGATATATTTAATTAGTGAAAAACATGTAAAAATACACGTGAAATATAGGAGCAGTACCTATATTATCCCATCACAAATAGCATCCCTAGGTTAGGATTTGACTGAATTCGCTTGATAAACTAAATATGTCAGACTTTTATACATAAACGTTTGTAACTGCTTTTGTTTTGGTTTTAGCTAAGATATTTTCGTTTTTTCTTTTGTAAGTAGCACTACTCCACCTTTTGTTTATTACTGTGTTCTGTTACTACAGTTTACTTAAAAATATGTAATGTAGCATAAATAAAAAGTTAGTGAATAATATGGGGGGGGGGGGGTCAGAAAAGTTGGTATAACTTTCCTGGGAGTATAAACCCAATTTGAGAGAGGAACAATCTCCCGAAACGGTCGTGTTCATCATAAATTCAATGTTTTTTGAGAAAGGCTTTGTTGTTTTTAGAAACATGGACCTCACGTAGGAATATTCATGTAACGAAAAGTTTAATTCAGTTCTATATGATAACTTTAACAGACTGTCTTCAGTAAGGTTGATTTAGTTCTTCATTTCATGCTGTTTGGTTTCTATTGGAAACGATTGTTTGCTTTTCAAACTTCCACAAAGTGGAGGAAATTGCGTTCGGCGGCAACTGGAGCGGTTTATACGCTTTGTGTACTCAAGCCTACTTATACGAGTCCTTACAATTATTATGCTGCATCTGTATAAGTTACCTGGAAACGTGTGCATGTGTCATTTTACAGGCTGTGAAAAGTCACGACACGTATCTGTCAAGGCCATGGAAAAGTGTAAAGAATAAATGTTTCGTCACGTGACAAGTAATTACCTTCGTTTTAGTGAAGGCAATCACGCTGTGAGAATTTGTTTGCTTGCAACGCAATAGTTTTAGATGTAGTAGTTCCACAAACTTTAGGTTCGTCGAGCCCATAATGAACACGGATGTTACGTAAAACTACTGGGGTACGCTAGCGTCCACATCCTTCCCCCCTACACCGTCCACTCACCCACATAACTTTTCTTTCTCTGTCTGTTCTTCCGTCAGTGTGTCTATCCTTTGGTCTATCTGATTCTGTCTCTCTGTTTCTGTCTGTCTACTGGTTAAGTTCGTCTCGTCCAAGTGGTCAGCCGGTAACCAGTCTAGGTCTTATAGCAAAGTCGGAATTCTCTAACATAGTGGTACCACGGGTCGTCGCATCAAGCCCTCTGACTCGGGGCTATTACTAGTCACCCGGGACATAAGTCACGAAATTGAGGTGGGATTCGTAGGGGTAGAGGTTTCATAGGTGGAAGTTTCCCGAGCAGGTGGGTCTGTGCGTTTTGGCAAGGGTAGAGCCGGAGGACTGGATCCTTGCCACATTCTTCTCTTTCAACATCTATATGCTTTCAATCGTTACACACCACATAGATACTGCTTGTCGCATTTGTTATCTATTGAAATAAATAAAGAACTTGCTTGACAGAGGTGATACTGCTCACTTGGGGCAATCCCTTAAGAGATGCCCTTCTCTGTTTCTGTCTGTCTGTCTCTCTCTCTGTTTGATGGTTTCTGTCTGTCTGTCTGTTTCTCTCTCCCTCTCTCTCTCTTTATATATATATATATATATATATATATATATATATATATATATATATATATATATATATATACATATACATATATGTGTGTGTTCGTGCGTGGTAGTATAGATACTTCGACGATTTTAAATAATGTGTTAGTTTACGTTAAGTAATATAATTAATTTTGTTTATTACATAAAATTTTACAATAGAGTTTATGGTATGGTTCCATCGTCCTTCAATTTGGTTAACATTGATTGTTATAAATAGATTTAAATTATTTTCAATGCAAAGACAAAATTACTCGCTAAAAATAAATTTTATTTTGTGGAGAAAACGTTTCTTCTTCAGGGTAAAAATTGAATAAAAACATGTTTTAGTACAAAAGACGTAGTTTACATTGGGTTCGACACACGTCACTACAAATGAGAATGTCCGCAACACGTAAAATATTACCTTGTTTCCATGGCAACCATTTTCATTAATTAAACCCCACCCACTCTATGTTTTCTTTACATTTGTTTTTGACATTTAAACTCTATATACTACAATCTATATGAAGTATTATAAAGTTAGATTCTTGATAATGATAATACGGTTTTTAATTTTGTTTTGTAAATAATTAATAAACCTCTACAAAAAATAAATGTAAAGGTTACTTAATTTTTTAAATAGATAATGTAGGTTATAATAAAAGACTCGCAGTTATTAAATGAGAATAGATCTAAATTTTAACTAGACTTAAAAAAAAGATAATAGGTGATCTTTTATTACATTTGTTTTCTTAGCTAAAATTAGAATTAATATACCATGTAGTTTCTGGTTGGTTATGCAGTAGACGTTTGTGAGTTTGGTCATGGCTACCTCTATTCTTGTACTACAAATTGTATGGGTACAGTATAAACGTTAGAAATTCTTTTTTCATATATAGAACAATATGTAAACCAACAAATTCTGTATATACCATAAGAACACAAATGAAAATAACTCAAGAGTTATAATCAGCTCTAAAAATACAATTATTAAAACCAATTTTGATAAAGATGCTTTTATAAAACTAGTTTAAAGTAATAGTATTTATAGTTTTTAAATTTTATAATTATAATAAAAATGAACTTTTTGTCTGATACGAAACATGCTATGTTTCACAACATTGCTCGATATAGCATAAGAACGGATCGTGGAAAACCAAAGCATGGAGTGACTATATTGAAATCTTAATCCTCTTGGAAAGAGTAAAACTTTTCCTGATGTGAAATGACATTTGCCATAACTTCGTACCAAGAGTTATTGTTTCGAATCAAAACTAAGGTAAATAGATGTGTTTAATAAACTAAACAAATGTTTACATATTTATTCATGAATGATATAAAACCGAGTCGAAGTTTGAGTACTTCGTCGGTCTTCTTTGAGATTTAGTAGTCACCTCTCTTTTTTACCTTCGCTGGGGTACTCAGCTTCGCACGCAGTACAGTCCCACGTCCTGCACAGCAATATTAGTGCCCCTAAAAAATATCCCACAATGTATGAATGTGATTCCAAGTCGGGACAAGAACCCAGACATCCCACATTCTTCTCAAGCCGTAGCACAAACTAAAACCAATCACTCTATTATTCATCACTAGATTTACATATTTAAAAAGTCTGTACCACCGTAACACATTCCATTGTAAACATTAAAACTAGAATATCCTTTGAGGGAAAATATTTGTACAACAAAATATATAGGCCTATATATTTTTCTTTTAAAAGACCGCAAGATATATAAGTTGTTATCAAAAGGTAATAGATAATAGTTTAATTTAAATACAGGAACAGACTCGTAAATAAACCTAAAACTTTTTCAGGTCTATGGAGGAGAGATAAAGTATGACCAAATCTTTACCTGACTGTACACTAGATGTTAGATTCCACAATGTGTCGGTCCCTACATTAAGGGTTGAACTGGAAGCTGAGGATTTTTAATCTCTTCATATTTTCTTTCATTTTAACAAATTTCAAGTTTCAACGTAAAATAAATGTACCATTTGTTAAAATGTAGCTACATATATTGCAATGAATTTCATAGAGAGATATTACATCTTCATTTTTAAAAAGGATTTTATGTTTCCACTGTTGATAATATTATTTTCATTGCAAAAATTATTACATAAGAGAAGGAGAAGGAAATCTGAAGAAGAGATAAAACTGTTTTATTTGTTCTTGAAAGTTGGCGGAGATATTGGCCACGAGATACAAATAAAACTTTATTAATAACTGGAGGAACTGAAGCCACTCGTATGATAAAACTTTATCCCCTACGTGTAATAGATTTCTTCAAGTAGACGTTGCATTCCGTGACTGACTTAAATGGATGCTGTCTGCAGATATTGCTTTAGGCACAAACATATATAAAGTGCATTAAAAGGTGTAATAGCATTAACCCTATATTATTCTTTTAATTTGCTATATTGCTTGTATTGAATATTGAACTCTCTTAACTTACTTGCCAATGTAATAATAAATTCTAGTATTTAACCACAGGTAATCCGCTCATTATTACCATAGGTAAATCCCCCATTATTACCATAGATAAACCGCACATTTTTACCATCGGAAAATAGCCCATTATTGCTCCAGGTTTTACACTAAGCACTCGTTTCTTGACGCTGAATTGAGAGGAGGAACTGATATTTTTTGGTGGTGTTGGGATCTCACCCAGATCCTATAGTGTCTGTCAAATGCTCGATCAACTTTACCACGTAGCCTCATTTGTCATTCATACAAAGAGTTATTTCGTAGTATTTATGGAATTTTACTAAATATTTACAGAAAAAGTTAAATTTTTCATTTGAAAAATGATGTCGTTTCAAGTAATCGGTGATCATCGGTCGCACGTAGGGTGTTTGTGTTTTTGCAGTTACAACGCTGATGCTAACGGGGATCACAAGTACTGTTAACGAATAAAAAAACTTGTGAAATGATGATGACCGTCCGTCTACAAGATCTTAGGCGGGGGGCGGCCGCCTCTCTCGGAAGTGCTCTCGTAAGCAGCGGCGGGACGTTCGGTAGCTTCGACTTAAACTGCTAAATATTTAGAGTAAAAGCAACCCTCATATCAAATAAACATAGAAATATCATTAATTATTTAGAATTCGTGTTACGTTCACGTAAGAACTTTGGGATGTATGACACCCTGTACCTAAAGGCTTCGAGTGTAATTGATTATGAAAGTTAAATCGGCCAAGGAAAGCAACGTTGGTGCATGCGCTCCGTATTAAACAACCCCTTGTAATATATTTTCATCTGTGGCCGGTAAGCAACGCATTTTTGTACGTATGATACAAATGGAGTTTTCATGTATCTTCCCGTGTTGGACTTGAATGAGTATAAATGGAAAAATATGAGTTTCTCTGGAACTTCCTAAACATAGCGGTGTTCTGTTTATAGTGATAGATGGCGCTAGTGCTTTTCCATTTCTGTAATTCCGGATTCTAGTTATAATGTGGCAGCTTGAAACATTATGCCCGTAATAAATATATAAGATTGTTTAAATTATTTAAGGAAATAATATATTATTGTTCACTTTAACGAAAGTTATAAATCTAACGCAGAAGATATATATTTCACACTCTAATCGAAGGTAATTAGCAGTTAGAATATAATTACTAAGTGAGGCCTATTAGTTGTATTTGTTGCACAAGTCTTTTTGATAAGTACGACTTACATTTATCTTTTATTCTGTCTATAGAATTTATTTCATAAATGCCTTATAATCAAATTACCAAATATATAAATACAAAAAATAATAAATAAATAAAAACAAAATATATAATATGTCCTTATCTCTTACGTAACATTAAGTCCAGTAATGGTATGTTACATATTAATTGAGTAACAATAACTCAATAGTTTCTTGTTTGTTTTCTTAAACATATTTTATAAAAACTATCAAAACTGACCACATAAAACGATATAAAATAACAAAGTCACCAAAGACCGTTCCCACAGTCCAAGCCCATGCATCAGCTTTTAGGTGGAAATTTATAAAATAATTCCAATAGTTTTTATTTAAGACAAATAAAATAAATCTATTTAAAGATAAAACCCAATCTATTTCTAGTCAGGCACGGTATTAAATATATTAATTCAGTATACTTTAAAATTTAATTGTAATAGCGGACTAAACTATATTTTTATTGTAATAAGCGAGATAGATTTATTTTTTTATGTAATACGTTGTCTGAATTGCATTATTATTGTAATAGGCTAAGTAGTTTATTATTTTTGTTTATTGTAATAAAATACATAGATTGTATTTTATTGTAATACAAGTCTATACGTGTTATTTGTATTGTAATAGGCTAACTAGGTTGTGTTTAAATTGTAATAAGCCAGCTAGATTGTGTTATTATAGTAATCCTACTAGATAGTATTGTTGTAATATGAGTTTACGTGTTATTTGTATTGTAATAGGCTGACAAAATTGTGTTTAAATTGTAATAAACTAGCTAGATTGTATTATTATTGTAATAATCTAATTAGATAGTATTTTTATTGTAATTCGAGTCTACGTGTTACTTGTATCGTAATAGGTTGACAAGATTGTTTTTAAATTGTAATAAACTAGCTAGATTGTATTATTATTGTAATAATCTAACTAGATATTATTTTTATTGTAATACGAGTCTACGTGTTATTTGTATCGTAATAGGCTGACAAGATTGTTTTTAAATTGTAATAAGCTAGCTAGATTGCATTATTATTGTAATAATCTAACTAGATAGTATTTTTATTGTAATACGAGTCTACGTGTTACTTGTGTTGTAATAGGCTGACAAGATTGCTTTTAAATTGTAATAAGCTAGCTAGATTGTATTATTATTGTAATAATCTAACTAGATAGTATTTTTATTGTAATACGAGTCTACGTGTTACTTGTGTTGTAATTGGCTGACAAGATTGTTTTTAAATTGTAATAAGCCAGCTAGATTGTATTATTATTGTAGTAAGTTTTCGTTAATGCAGTCCGTCATAAGGTTAAAGTTTGCTGGCTGCATTAAGGTTCCTGGCAAAGATTCGCAGCGTCTCCTCTCCTGAATTCAGGGCACGTCCTCGCATTACTCAACGACCAACAAGAACTAAACGCCGCTGTATTTTCGCCTTTAAATAGATGTCTCAACTCGAACAAGGCCGAGGTTTAGTGGGACTTTCGTATAGTTGACATTCAGATTGAAATGATAGTCTTTGTTCTTATCAGACTGAGATAGATTCAATTACTGCTCAATTTATAAAATTCAAATTTGTTAGTAAGTATTTTTTTGTCGTTGTTTGTGTATTTTTATTTTGTAACTAGTGGAGCCCGCGGGCGGAGCTGCACCCGAAACATAGTTTTATTATGGAAAATGGAAATAAACATGCAAATGTTTAGGTGTTGCAACACGTGAGCGCGCAACATATATTTGTCCGTGAGAAAAGCACGAATATTCCAAATTTTATCCAGCAATGGTCAGCGATTGTCCTTTCTTTATGAATAGTGCAATTGCGAGACGCAAAGGAAATTGTAATCATTTGCATTCGAAGGGTATATCGTATTAAATCATCGGTATTCATGGAATTAAGACCATCTCTCCTTTGAGCTTACCACTTATGATTTCTGCCTCGATCAAGTTGGCTGTCAGTTTTTCTATTGTCAGCCTGGCTCCGTTGCAAAGCTTTGGTGGATACAAATTTCGCAAGAGAATTATCGGCGATCCTAGTTTTAATGTTAATATTAAAGAAAATAATAATGTATTTTTCTCTTTACATTAGGTTTATAAATTTCAAATGGATTAAGTAACGCTTGTATTGATACACAATTTAATATTAGACTTTTGTAAAGCTGTACATGGAACTATCCTAAGTTTCTGGGGCGGAGCCCTGTGAATGGTTCTCCACCACACTTCATACGAACCTTCCTGAGAACATGTTCAACCATCCCTCCGAAATTCATTAACTTCTGTTCGACTATTTAGGCATCCATAAGCTACATTCATCGGTTTTGAGCCATCTAAAGGTTCTGGAGTGGATTCCTGTGGATGGATCTGCACCTAACGTCAAACAAACCATTCTGGGAGTATGTTAAATAATTCGTCCAAATTATATTAACATCTGTTCATCGGTAGGCGTCCATAAGATACATACATAAAAACTTGTAATTTTTGTGTTGTACATCTTGACGTTTTTATAGAAATTACTCTTGTTTATATTATCTTGGCATAAACCTTTATCAGTGAGGGTAAGGCGAACTTCTGTCTGTCCAATTGTACAAGAAAAATCCTAATCATCTCTATCTGGATGTTGATTTCAATTTTCTCTACATTAACACCCAAGAACTCTCCTTGTATACAGAATATTCCATCTTGATCTGTCGGACTTATCTCAAGTTGAACATTTTTAAATTGAGTTCATGGCAAATCATCTATCGATAACAGGATGCCTTTCTCTTGTAGCTTGGCAGCCGAATATTTTATACAAAACTTCGTTTTTACTTTCTGGAATATTTCCTCCTTTTTAAAGGTATCTACTTTTGTTTTTCCTGTACTCAGATTCTTCAGACACTTCTGGATGTATTGATTGTTATCTTACAATAACACACCACAGATTAAAAATACACTACAGACTCATATCAACACAACACACCTGAGCAACTGTCTTGTCAGTAATTCACAGCATTGAAAAATGCGCTGACCTGGTGCGAAACGCGTCTGCTAAATAAATAAGTAAGTAGTGTTTTTTTTGCAAAGATAATACAAACGATTGTAATATATACATACTTTTTATAACCATCCTCTGCCTCTGGGGTGGATCCCTAGATATGTACCAAACTTCACATATCTAGGATGTAGAGCCATCCTGGTAATACATTACATAATCCGTCCGAATTTCATTAACTTCTGTTCTGAGATTTAGGCGTCCATAAAACACATACATACACATACATAAATCGGTTTTTGAACCATTCTATGCCTCTGGGGTGGAGTCTTGTAGATGCATTCGCACCAAACCTGGATCGCACGAACAATCCTGGAAATATTTGAAATAATCCCTCCAAATTTCATTAACTTCTGTTCTGCGAGTTAGCCGTTCATAAGATACATACATACACATATACATACATATATCGTTTTTTTGAACTAACCTGAAGCCTCTGGAGCAGAGCCCTGTGGATGGATCAACTACAAACCTCACAAGTACCATCCTGGGAATATTTTAAACAATCTCTCCAAATTTCATTAACTTTTGTTCTGCGATTTAAACGTCCAAAATATTCTACATACACACATACATACATGCACTGGTTTTTGAACCATCCTAAGCCTCTGGGGTGGAGCCCTGTTAATAGATCTATACCAAACCTGACACTAACTAACAATCCTAGGAATATGTCATACAATCTCTAAATTTCATTATCTTCTGTTCTGCGGTTTAGGCCTCCGTAAGAAACATACATACATAAATCGGTTTTTGAACCATCTTAAGCCACTAAGGGACACACACACACACACACACACACACACACACACTTACACACACACACACACACACACACACACACACACACACACACACACACACACACACACACACACACACACACAGACACACACACACACACACACACACACACACACATATATATATATATATATATATATATATATATATATATATATATATATATATATATATATATATATATATATATTAGGGATGGGCCGATTCCGATTCTCGATTCCAGGAATCGTCGATTCTAGGTGGTATCGAGGAATCGACGATACTCGATTCTTCATCATAAAAGTGTCGATTCCGATTCCTATTTTGTTAACTATTAAGATATGTGTGTGGAGTAATTTATTGGAAAAATAATTAAGTACCAACTATATCTTATTTATGTATTGGTTGATTTGAATGAATTAAATGATAATAGTAAACGAAAATATAACGAAAATATTATTATTTATGAAGCAACAGCAATCAAGATCGTAACCATTTCTGGTCGTTTGACATCGCTCGTCTCTCTCTCTCACTAGAGCGGGTTCGATACTCTCTCTCTCTCCCCCCCACTGTCTTACTGCCACTGATTTATAGATGTCAGAACAAAACACAAAAAATTACAGTAAAAACTCGATTAACCGTGGCCATGATGGTTGAGCGAATAGACGGATAACAGAAACACCGTATTATTCCTCCGAAACTTAACCTCAATAAGTTATATTATAGACAGATATCACTCTTACAGTAATGTAATAGGCCTATATTTGGGAGCGAAAAAAAATAAACACGATTGTAATAGCAAATGAAACTATTTATTACATGATAAACAGATCCGCACAGTAGCTAAAAATGTAGCAAAATAATATACAGTAATATAAACTTACAGGTGAAATAGTTCGTGTAGTTTAACAAACAAAGCGAACGCGTCACTGTTCCTTAATACTTTAGCTGCCGGCCATAATATCGCGTTTTCATAGAGAATTGCCAAAATATTTTAAGCTCTTTTTTAAATCATGTGTTCTTATACTTTGTTCCCCTATCATATCTAAGTATGAATATACGTTTCTCATATTTATAAAAATACGTGTCGGACCAACTGGCCCAACATAGTTTTTTCCTACCGTAAATGAAACGTAAATAAACCCCGTCGGACCAATTTACCCGACATTGTTTTTGATTTAATTAAATTTTATTATCTGTGCAACACTGTTTTGATATTTTTTGTGTTTTGTGTTAGCAAGAAACAAAAAAACCATAATTTTATGTCCCGGCTACCCAAATAATAAACTCACTGGTGATAAAAGTGTTTTTGCGCATATCACTAAGACACGTAAACGTGTCACATGTGATTGATTTGTGAGTTTATAAATATTTTGAATATAGAACTAAAGTATAATATATTCTCTCTCTGATAAGTAATGCTACAGGTCCAGTAAATACTATCCAAGATTCATATTGAGTAAAAGTTTTAACACCAAATAATTTACTTGTTAAGGAATTTACGTTATAATTTACTTCCTAGAGTTTATTTAAGTGTATCAATGTTTGTACTTAACTTCACAAAGTCCGTTTTTAAGGATTATTTTACAACTAAATATTTAGTCAATATTTCCGACTTAGTTTTAAGGTTTTGTGAAATTTTGAAAACAGTAGTGAAAATCATTACAATACGTTATAACAAATATGTGTGTCGGCCCTTAACTACGGACAAAAAGCTCTTAGATTAACATCATGTTTTTAATCCCGTCGGCGTTTATCTATCAAACAAAAACCATCGTACATCTGTAAGTAGTGTGAAGCTTGTTGTTAAATACTGTGCCTTAATTTTTCTAAAAGTAGCAACACCAGCTGAGTAGTACTAATAAACATAAAGCGTTAAGAGGCCCGACGGTATTCGGTTCAGGGTACTGGCCGTCGCGTCAATTCGATGACGGTTAACAGAAACTGATGGTGGAAAACCACATAATATATCAAATATGAAAAAGCACTTAAACAACATTCATTTTGCCCAAATTTATCAAGAAAAAATATCTATACTTGAAGAAACTTTATCCTCAGACACAGGACCTACAAATGATAGTCGGTTAAAAATCAACTGGGATTGAGTAATAAATACAAAATAGGCCTGAATCAGTTGCACTTGTTCCAGACACCTGCAGAAAAAAAGGTCCCACCAGATGTGGAGAAGGTATGCCCCACTAATCCAGAATTTTGAGGAAGAAAGTACCCCAGGGGAATTGACAGTAGAAGAAGAAGTAAACAATTATCTGGAGGAACCATTAGCCAGTCCAGATTATGATGTTGGGAAGTATTTGGCAGTACAATGTGCTAAATACCATCATTTAAATGCAATGGCAATAAAATACCTGTCTGCCCACTCGCGACAGTGTTTTCTGAAAAACCTTTCTCAACTTCAGGAGCTATATGTGACTAGTGATGAAACTAGCTTGACCCATAACGTGTTTTTGAACAGAAATGTACAATACCTGCCAGACTTTTAAATATTAAAAACTATCCTATTTGTATTAATTTTATACTTTTTATGTTGTTCGTTTGTTTTTAATTTTTGTTTTGTTTGGGAGACAATGTAAATAGGCTTAGGAATTTTTTCAAACATCATAAAATAAGTAAAGTTCACATTTTTAACTTTAAAATAAGTCATTACTTTAATCTGATATGTTTTTATGTTTAAAAAAATCTCTATTGATAAATCAAGGTTGAAGGTTTTGTGTAGCCTATTACATTAAAACTGAACTTTTAAAAGGATTTGCCATATGACCAAGATGTTAACTAAATTAATTATTAAAGAACTAGAGAATGTAAGCTAATATAACTTGAAAGAATCGAGAATCGAACGGAAAATTTTAGAATCGGAATCGGAATCGAAATCGAAAATTTTAGGAATCGGCCCATCCCTAATATATATATAGTTAATTTAGTTAACATCTTGGTCATATGGCAAAACCTTTTAAAAGTTCTGTTTTAATGTAATAGGCTACACAAAACCTTCAACCTTGATTTATCAATAGAAATTTTTTTAAACATAAAAACATATCAGATTAAAGTAATGACTTATTTTAAAGTTAAAAATGTGATCTTTACTTATTTTATGATGTTATATATATATATATATATATATATATATATATATATATATATAAATCGGTTTTTAAGTCATCCTAAGCCTCTAGGCCGAAGCCCTGTGGATGGATCTACACCATACCTCACGCAAACCATCCAAGATATATGTTAAACAATCTCTCAAACATTTACCTTCAGTTCTGCGGCTTAAGCCTCCATAAGATACATACATATATTATGTATATATATATTTTTTTAAAACAACATAGGTTATTTAAATACAAGAATCTCTCGGGGGAGCCTGTAACCCCTAGAGAGCGCGTCCCCAGGTGGCGGATAGGGGAATGCCTTCAATGGTTTACCATTGGGTGGTAAGAGTGGAATAAAATAGCTCCCGCGGACCAACAGGTAGAAGTCCAACCTCTCGAGGCAATGGCACTCAACATGACTAGTGCAATGAACATATGTGATATTAATGCTACCGCGTTCGGGGCAGCCGACGCGCCGTTCCCTGCAGTCCGGGGGCACGCCGACAAATATGCTACGAGGACAGCGACTCTTAAACAAGCCAATGCTATCGCGTCTGAAACAGCTGACACGTTGTGTCCTGCAGCTTTAAACATCTTACAGTTGAACGTTAACGGCACACAAAGAAAAATGGACTTACTCTCATGCCTACTTCACAAAAATAATATCCACATAGCCTGCCTACAAGAGACTAAACTAAATCCAAATCTAAGCCTCAAGATCAAAGGCTACACGGTTATTAGGAAAGACAGAACAAAAAATCTCGGAGGGGGTCTTGCCTTCCTTGTGAAAACTCCTATTGTCAAGTATGAAGAATTCTCACCAGCTCACAATCTACCTAATGACTCCAATACTGAAGCACATGCTATCAATCTTCTCCTACCCAAAGGCACAGTAACAATTGTCAACGTATACCATCCCGACAATTCTGTACTTGACTCGGACTTCATTAAACACCTCTTCCCCTCCTCTTCTGACATCAAACTACTTCTTGGCGATTTCAATGCCAAAAGCCCCTCATGGGGATACCCCCAACTTGACAGCAAGGGAGAAGATGTTGAGGACCTACTATTGGACTTAGATCTCTCAACTTTAAACACAGGAGAAAACACCTACCTATCAAAAACAAATGGCACGACTTCCCCCCTCGATATCACAGCAATTGACTTATCACACCTCGACCTTGCTGAGTGGAAAGTTGTTAAAACCGGAATCAGTGATCACTACCCAGTTATCACTTTCCTCAACCTTGATGTCGATTCTGGACCCCAAAACAACAAATCGTGGAACTTTCGCAAAGCTAATAGGGATAAATTCACAGAAACCCTTGAAACTCATTGCAAACAAATACCAGCCACCCAAAATTTGGACAATCTCGTTCAAATTTTCACTTGTGGTATACAGAAAGCAGCAAAGCTCTCCATCCAAGGGGAAAGAGAAAGAACAATTGGGTGCCCTATTGGAAGGATCGTAATATTGACACCTTGATTCACGAAAGAGATATGGCCTGTAATGAACTCGAGAAGAACAACAACGTTGTAAATAGAAAAAAGCTATAAGACATCTGTAAAAAGGTTGAAGAGGAAATTTCCACCTGCAAACTCGACAAATGGGCAGATCTCTGCAACAGGCTAGATCCTAGGAAAGACCATCAACACTGGAAGGTGATCAAATCCCTTGATACAGGCAGCATCCTACAAAATAATGGCCGCGCCTCTAATATTATCACAGACAATGGTAAACCGTCCAAAACTGACAAAGACGCAGCCAACATGCTGGCCACACACTACGAGAAAGCAAGCAGACTGAGCTTCCAAAACGAAGACAGAAAACAAAGGAGAAACTACAAGCAAGCCATACAAAAAATCAAACGTTTTGAGCAAAAAGACATCTTCACTGATGAGTTCACTTTGGAAGAACGCGAGTGCGCAATCCGTAACCTCGACCCCAAAAAGTCTCCAGGTAGAGATCTTATCTTCGGCCAAACGGTTAAATACTTTGGAGCGTCTGCCAAGCTTACACTTCTCCAAATCTTCAACTTATCTTGGAAATCAGGCAAACTGCCCATTATATGGAAGAAGTCTGTTATTATACCGATTTTGAAACCAGGCAAAGGTGCCACCAGCTGTAAAAATTATCGGCCTATCTCCTTAACCAGCATCCTGTGCAAACTAATGGAAAGAATCATCCACACAAGAATCATGAACTGGCTAATCGATCGTAATATTGTACACTTCTACCAAACAGCATTTAGAGCCGGGCACAGTACAGTAGACCAACATTTTTACATGGTTCAGTCCATCATTGATGGACTTCAAGAAAAACCCCACAAAAAGACTACCGCTGTCTTCCTTGACCTCTCTGCAGCGTTTGACAGAGTCTGGAGGCAAAAACGCATTGTGATTTTACACAGTGCTGGCATCAATGGCTACTCATTGCTCTGGATAAACGATTTCCTCAGACATAGAAAATTTGTTGTGATCGTGGGCGGGAGTCCCACAGGGATCGGTCCTCAGCCCTCTGCTCTTCCTCATGTATATGAACACCATCCATGAACACATATGCAATGAGGCTAAAATTGCCTGCTATGCAGACGACATCGCTATCTGGCATACACACTCTAATATCTCAGTCTCTGAACAAGCCTTAAATACCAACCTGCTTGGCAACGAAACCTAGGCTAAAGACCTTACGATCCTTATTAACCCTGATAAATCCAAATCTTGTGTTTTCTCAACAGACAGAAGGAACAGGCAGACTCGTCATCCGAACATTAGGCTCCACAATACTACCGTCAAACCAGTCACGCACCCCAGATACCTTGGTCTCACACTCGATGCGGAACTGAGATTTACTAAGCACACTGAAACAGTTTCAAAGAGAGCTCTGAAAAAACTCAGCATCCTAAGCAGACTTTGTGGTTCAAACTGGGGTTCTAAACCAAAGACACTCCTAAATACTTACACAACACCCATCAGACCAATCCTTGAATATGCAGCACCAATCTGGTCTCCAGCATCTTCATCCTCGAAAGTCGACTCCGTCCAGTACAGAGCCTCCAAAGCCATCATTGGAGCCGTCTCATGTACAAATAATTTGAAAGCTGAAACTGAATGTGGCCTAACCCCATTGGAAAATCGGAGAAAATTCGCCACAGAGAAATTCACAAACAAAATCAGGAGCAATCACAAACAACATATCTCAAAAGTCACCTTTCGGAACTGGTCAGAAAAAACCAGGCTAAAAAGATCTTCTACTCTCCAGTACGACAAAAACATCAGACAGGACATCAACCTACAGCACACGAGCCTTGACACCTTTCAAGAACCCAGGTTTCCGGTCAAACCACCCTCCTTTGTGAATATAAACTTGAATCTCCTCGAACCCTGCTCCAAAAAAGAGCCTCAAGAAACAATCAAGAGGAAAGGAATGGAAACTATTGCCAAGATTTTAAAACCACACTTGGTTGCTGCTTACACCGACGGCTCTTCGAATTCTGACTGCGATAGAGGTGGATCCGGAATCTTTATAGCCTACCCTGATGGCTCAACTTCCAGACACAAAATTGCAGCAGGCAAAATCGCCTCCAACATCACAAGCGAACTCATCGAAATCAAAGAAGCTCTGAGTATTTACCTCACTTGGACAACACTCAACCCCTCTGATGGCATAGTAATCTTCACGGACTGCAGATCTGCTCTTCAGGCTCTCCAAAAAGGAAATACAAACCTCGCTCAAAAGATCAATACCCTTCTGTCCTTAATTGAGAAAAACAAGAAGCTTTGTACGCTTCATTGGATCCCGGCACACGTCGACATCAAAGGGAACGAAGAGGCCGATTCTCTGGCGAAGGAAGCGAGGACCATCGAACCAGCCCCTGTGATTACAACATCTTCCGTTGCAAAACAGAAACTCTGCCATAACAACAAAAGAAAATCATCACTTCCCGAGCTTAACTTCGACAGGGAAATAACAAAAACAATTGCCAGACTGAGGACAACGCACCTCAAAGACATGAAAAGTTTGCCTGATGGATCAAGAACATACCCTGAATGTAGGCACTGCCCAGGGATACAGCTTGATCCCGATGATCTCTTCAACTGCCCGTCCATCACTGCAGTACTATTTAAAATTGACTTAAACTGTTCTAGGGAGACCCTTTATACGGACAAAGCTGCAGATATGACCAGTGCAGTGCTTCACGCCTTTGGACCCGTGTAACTGTGCTCTCTCTACCTTTCTCTGAACTCTTTTTTTTATTGTTTTTATTGCACTTGTCACACGACAACAACAACAAACAAATACAAGAATTTATTAATTTATATCCAAAGCTTTTCGTTGGTAAACAGTACCAACATCATCAAGAATGAAAATTACAATAATGTAAAGTT
>JBAIZL010000004.1:194671117-194686117 GCA_036971475.1 Prosapia bicincta | reverse complement strand
TGTTTGTAGGGTTTGAGAGAATCAGTTTTAAAAATATATGTTGATTGGGTACGATGTGTAATGAATTTGTAGCAACAAATGAAGGGGTAACAATTCATGATCTGATGTTTATGGGTTATTATAAAATGTTTCTTCTGTATCTAGAATATAGTTTCCCTCTACAGCTGTAGTTCCCCTCTAGAGCTGCAGTTCCCCTCTAGACCTGTAGTTCCCCTCTAGAGCTGTAGTTCCCCCTACAGCTGTAGTTCTGCTCTAGAGCTGTAGTTCCCCTCTGGATCTGTAGTTTCCCTTTGGAGTCATAAATCACATCTACAGCTGTAGTTCCCCCTTGAGCTGCAGTTCCCTTTTAGAGCTGTAGGTCACCCTGGAGCTGTAGTTCTCCTCTATACCTGTAGCTTCCCTCTAGAGCTGTAGGTCTTCTCTAGGGCTGTAGTTCCCCTCTAGAGCTGTAGATCCCCTCGAGAGCTGTAGTTCCCTCTGGAGCTGTAGTTTACCTCTAGAGCTGAAGTTTCCCTCTATAGATGTAGTTCCCCTCTTTAGTTGTAGTATCATTCTAGAGCTTTAGTCCCTCTCTAGAGTGTAAGTTCTCCTCTAGAGCGGTAGTTCCCATCTGGAGCAGTAGTTCCATTCTAGAGCTGTAGTTCCCCTCAGTTACCCGCTGGAGCTGTAGTTTTATTCTAGAGCTGTAGTTCCCCTCTGGAGTGGTAGTTCCCCTCTAGAGCTGTAGTTCCTCTCTGGAGCTGTAGTTCCCCAATAGAGCTGTAGTTCCCGTCTGGATTTGTAGTACCATTATGTATCTGTAGTTTCCCTCTGGAGCTGTAATTCCATTATAGAGCTGTAGTTCCCCACTAGAGCTGTAGTTCCCGTCTGGATTTGTAGTACCATTATGTATCTGTAGTTCGCCTCTGGAGCTGTAATTCCATTCTAGAGCTGTAGTTCCCCTCAGGATTTGTAGTTCCATTCTAGAGCTGTAGTTTCCCACTTGAGCTGTAGTTCCCCTCTGGATTTGAATTTCCATTCTGTAGCTGTTGTTCCTCTCTAGAGCTGTAGTTTCCCTTGAGCGGTAATTCCCCTATATAGCTGTAGGTCTCCCTGGAGCTGTAGTTTCCCTCTATAGATGTAGTTCCCTTCTAGAGTTGTAGCTCTTAACTTGTAACGTACAAGCCCTTTTTCCTGGGGTAAGTTTTTATCTTTATTAAAAATGTGTGTTAATTACTAATTAACAAATTATGTGTTAATCTTTTATCAATTAAAATTCAACTTAGTTAACATTAAAATACATTTTATTTATTATTATCTAAAAAGTACCTGGTTGTGCACATTACTTGTAAAACACTATAACACATCATTAATTACTGCACATGGCTTTTGAATACTAGAAGCTTACTAATTTCTAGGTTATGCCCGAAAGTGCCATCACGTCCGTCTCGTTCAAAGACGTTTTGAGAAGTGGGGTCGTTGCAAGGATACGCCAACGGAATTGCCCACCCTTGCTTATTATTTTGAATTTTTTGATCGGTGCTTCGGATCAGGCGATATCAGACCATGTTTACGTCACATGGCGTGAGGTGGCTAATTGCCTTAAGTTACCAACTCGTACGATATTTTTCGATTTCGCCCTCTAGGAGCGCTTACTACGTACGCTAGATTCACAATGTGCACCAATAAAACAAAATTTTTTTTAAATATTGGGACGATATAATTATTAAATAAAAATTAAATATATAAATGAATTTATATGTAACACCTTCTTTTTAAGAGTGTTACAAACTGATCTGGTTGTTATTACGTAAAGAGCGTGTTGAAGGAAATATAAGTAAATGCATGCTTCTGCCAGATAGCGTACATCACTTGTAGAACCATGCTCCTTCCTCCCCATTATCAAGGTAAAGGCTTACGTTTTAACATCTTCAAGCTCCTAATGCAAAATTAATTATGTAGTCGTATACAATAATTTACACATTTACCGCAGCATGGGCTCCAGAGATAGTTCTCAATTCTAATAAACATAAATCTCCAAACTTAATGATTCTTTCCCGGGGGATTAGTTTCAGAAATAAAACTAAATGCTTCTAGCCGTGGCGTTTCTGATATAATACATCATTAGTCGCTACAACATGAATGTGATTTAGAAGCTGGGTTTCGTGTATCAGGGATGATAATGTGGTCAGCCTTTCCACAAGCCATTAGTAGCCTAAGTACAAGCTGCCCTTTAGAAGCACTTCCGAAGCCCGGGACCAACTTGCAACCCTCATCCGTCTTAACCAATCATTTTACTAATACCAAAAGGGGAAATTTCTTTTCAAAATATCTACAAGGTAAATTGAGTTGGTCACACGTCGAACGTCGCTCTTACCTAAAATCCATGAAAACATCTAATAACATTGTAATTTTATACAGTTAAAATGTATCCATCCTGTAATTCCTATTCTATAACTTATTTATTAGTGAGTACAGTTTAAAGTTCTGATAATGGAGTATCTCCGAAACGCGTCAACGAAGGACAATGCTTTGATTTTAAGAAAGGCAAAGAATGTACCACAATATTCCTACCAGAAATAAACATTAATAAATTAAGAAATTCAATAAAGCCTCACTAAATATATTTGTAGATTTTCTTGCGTCGTCTTGGGAAGTATAAGACAATCCCGATTCTGTCAGGTAAACGATTTCTTTACAAGTAATAAAATTAAATAGTTGTTAAAAATCCAACATTTACGATAAATTTACTTACCAATAACCACTACTTTCCCACGTTTCACACTTGGTTTGTGCTTTGTAAAATGTAGGGAGTCTCGACAAGACAATAGTGTAAGTTCTACATAACCTTGAGTGCTACTAAATGTCTGCTTAATTTCCTTAATATAATATAACTCTCATGACATTTAAACTTTACTTGTAATTTCAATGCCCCGGCGGTATTAACACATGACGTCAAGTTGTAAGCTTCGGGGTTCCGTGAGTGGAGAGCTACCTTCTTCTCCCAGTAATGAGATCACTGGAATAAAAATAAAAACAGCGAGACGTCTAATCAGAACCGAGAAAAGTTATGACAACTGAAACATTAAATTAAAAACAAATGAAACGCAAACCAAGTCCGTATCTCTTTAAATTTAATTTAATTTCAGTCAATGTTGAACTTTATTTCTGTTTCTTAGATGATTGTATTTTTAAGGGATTCCCACAAAAAAGAACTACAAAGATAACATCTTATTAAAAAATATATATATATATTGTATATATACGTTTGCCTAAAACAAGGGATGAAAGTTACACAGGAATGTAATTGCAAACGTTGGAAAGGATTATTATGGTAATGCAATTATTAGCATTTACGCATGATTCATACGCAGGATTTACTTTACCATCAGTAAAATAATTAGCACTGATTTTACCTGTACAACTAGGTAATTCAGCAATAATTATTAAACCTAAGTTTCTCTTTTATGATTACTTCGCTAAGTCATCTGAATTAGATTTGAACGTTTTACAGGACATTGATTTTATGTGTCGTATCCCGGTAATATATTCAAGTTTACGCACACATTTTAATACATTAGACAGTGTTACATAATACTATAAAATTATTTTTTTTATATTATTACTAATAAGATTAGGTTTAAACAACAGTTTATTTAAAATTAAAATATTTGTGGTAACAATCAGGAAAGAATTAGTTTAATCGTATTCTTGATTGGAAACCCTTTTTTCCTTCCTCAAACAGTAGCTTAAGGAAAATCCTGTTTGCGGAGACAAATACGAATCAGTTAATAATGCAAATCCGACAATACGAGAGAGTGTTAGCAAGTTATTGCATACTAACGTAGTACAAGATATTACCTTAAATTTCCACGTATTCAGGTGTGTCATGAACGAAATAACTAAAACACTTGCTACACGGTGTGTTGCTATCTTGCTAAAGGGCGAATCCGACAATACGAGAGAATGTTAGCAAGTTATTGCATACTAACGTAGTACAAGATATTACCTTAAATTTCCACGTATTCAGGTGTGTCATGAACGAAATAACTAAAACACTTGCTACACGGTGTGTTGCTATCTTGCTAAAGGGCGAATCCGACAATACGAGAGAGTGTTAGCAAGTTATTGCATACTAACGTAGTACAAGATATTACCTTAAATTTCCACGTATTCAGGTGTGTCATGAACGAAATAACTAAAACACTTGCTACACGGTGTGTTGCTATCTTGCTAAAGGGCGAATCCGACAATACGAGAGAGTGTTAGCAAGTTATTGCATACTAACGTAGTACAAGTTATTACCTTAAATTTCCACGTATTCAGGTGTGTCATGAACGAAATAACTAAAACACTTGCTACACGGTGTGTTGCTATCTTGCTAAAGGGCGAATCCGACAATACGAGAGAGTGTTAGCAAGTTATTGCATACTAACGTAGTACAAGATATTACCTTAAATTTCCACGTATTCAGGTGTGTCATTAACGAAATAACTAAAACACTTGCTACACGGTGTGTTGCTATCTTGCTAAAGGGCGAATCCGACAATACGAGAGAGTGTTAGCAAGTTATTGCATACTAACGTAGTACAAGATATTACCTTAAATTTCCATGTATTCAGGTGTGTCATGAACGAAATAACTAAAACACTTGCTACACGGTGTGTTGCTATCTTGCTAAAGGGCAAATACGACAGTAGAAAATGTGAGGAAGGAAAACGTCCGATTGTTGCTTTTCAATTTAACGGGACATGTTCAAGTAGTCGCAGCCGTATAAGGCCCTGAAAATGTTAGTCTTTCATTACTCCCTCATGAAAGCACGACAACGTGTCGAGTAAATACAAACATCGCTCGGTCAGACCTAACCTACAAAATCCAGAAAATATAGAAATACCGGGTTGAAATGTAATTACTTTTGTTTACAGTATCGGTTGTTGCCGCTAAATAGAGCGCTGCCCAATCAAAGCAATATTTCCAACTAGGGGAGGGGCGATACTTCTGAGGCAAAATATTGAAGAATTATCAGTTAAACAATCTCCGTACACAAAACTGGATTCCGCCCAGACATTTAAAAAACAAACGACGTATAGCCTAAATATGTATGGACGGTTTCTACATTTTTACAATCATGCGCCATAGAATTTAATAATATATTTTATACTATATTTATACAATATTTTTACAATATTTCACACACTCACACATAAAGACACACATACACACACACACACACACACACATACACACACACACACACACAAACACACACACATTCACTCACATACACACACACACACCCACACACCCACACCCACACCCACACCCACCCACACACACACACACACACACACACACACACACACACACACCTACACACACACACACACACACACACACACACACACACACACACACACACACACACACACACACACACACACACACACTCATTTACACACACACTCATTTACACACACACACACACACACACACACACACCTATACGTGTTTGTGGACACTTGGCCGGACGCAAACAGTACACGCCTCTTGCGGGTACTCTTAGATCTAGTAAAGTAATCAACGTGAAATTTTGTATGTAGGTTTTAAAAATTGTTATTAGTAAACGCACAACTTGTTCTTTTATGTAACTTGAAATTTACATTTATGCTTAATACATTCCTTCCGAGGACGCAGTTACAGTGTGCACAAGTACTTGTGCATGGTATGTTGGGGGCTCTCTGCCTGACTATTATCGACCTGAGTCATCACTTCCGTAAGTGCCTGTCCCATCGGTGTTTACGTCTACGATCATAAGAAGTTGAGATAACGGCTACATGTGCAATCAAAAGACTGGGCTAGATTAGTCTGATCTGCAACACCTACACATGAAGCCAAAGCACCTTGTGTCATCAAGATGTTATCAATTTAAACGGTAGACCATTACATTGAATGTTTTTGGTTTCAGACACTATTGAATTCTGCAATATTAAAAAAAAAATTAATGCATTTTTAAAAATAAAATCAAGTTTTCTTCATTCTGTCAAGTTTAATTATGACTGAAATTTTGTTTTATATATATTACAAAATTGTACATTTAAACTCTTTTATAAAAAATAATAATTTTTCAAGAGAAGTAACATATATAAACTATTGAAAATATTTTTTCTTGACTTATAAATACAAGGACGTATGAAATTCTATCAAAATTATTTTTAATGAAATGAAAACAACTATTTTTATCTGGTTAAAGCCTCCACGTAGAACATAATATAATATACATTATTTTGTAGAAGAAAAATCTAAAATCTTAGTCTACGGTACCATATAACTGTATATGTATGAATTGGCGGTTTATATATATATATCTTGTATCATTGCCAAAAATGTAGGTGTCTTATTACTGACAAATAAAAGCAATAATAAAATCAAGTTCTATCTATCTATACAAACTTTAAATATAACTATATAAAAATCCAAGATTTATAGAATATTGCAAATTTTATTTTTCCTCCCAAAATATATAGATTGAATGGATTTGTGTGTAAAAGAAAACACAAACTCATTCCTACAAACATGGCAATATATCAACGGATACTCCAAAACAAGTTAGGCAAGTGTGACTGAATAGCCTGGCCTAAACAATTTAAAAAAATAACTTTATAGCTATGTAGTCATTTTGATACGTGAAATTAATAATTAGTTATAACACCAGTTGCTTACAACTAAATGAAATATCAGAGTAATTTTTTCTAAATCTTCCTTTTTGTGTTTGAAATTCGAACAACTAAAGGTAATGTGTAAGATTTAAGATTTACAAAACGTATACAATTTTAACACGATGTTAAAAATGTATGAAATTGCCGATTGCATGTATTTAAAAGTTTAGAGCCTCCTTCCTGTAACAGTTTCACTATTCGATTAAGCAACTAAAACATCGTTATAACCAGTGTAGCATAGGTCTTCAAGTTGCGCGTTTAAAAACGTGAGTGGTCATTTTAGGGTAATAATAGAAATAGTTGTGATAAAACTAACTTGGCTAACTTTTTTCATATGCTGGGGATGACTCTGGACATACCGTAGTATTAGTAAACTCATAGCATCTGGAAACTAGACGTAACTATCGTGGTAACATAAACTTAGCAGAATCTTACTTTTATGTGTTCCAAAATCATTATAAATTTTTTAAACCCAATTTTTACTCTTTTGACCTAATCCTGAACGCAAAATGGATGATTCGCCAAACGGATTTTGAGAACCTAAAGACAGATCCAGTATTATATATTTGTATTGTTTTATTTTTTAGATATCTTCACTCATTAATATTAAAATAATACTGTATATATAATTTATTTATAGGAAAACCTTTAAAGAAAAATTATTACTCTATTTAAATTGACCTCGATATTTTATTTGTTTTCATAAAACTCACAATATGACAAGGCTTAGTTTTTTCTGAGAAGGATGCACAGATAAACTGTACTTTTCTCTGATCCGTTTACTGTGAAATATTTCTACAGTAGCCTTCAGTTATATACAGTAATAACATGATTTCATTTGTTCTCTAAAAACTATTTGTAGAATTCTATTTAAACAAGAAGTAAGAGTTTAGCAGCTCATTTCAAGACTTTGACAAAATCTTCATGTACCATTTTCAAGTCTTACGATTTGATGGCTATTATACCACTACTTATTCGCCACAATTAATCCTTTCATATTTGTAAACTACTGTAGGCATTTGTGGCTTTAGACTTTGCGTTCCCATCGGCGATTCATTACTGCTGTCTAGTGCTAGGGATTTAATTGGACAAAATTATAGAGTTATTTAATGCTGATTCAGAATTTTACGTATATTCTTGAAATTAATTTATTATGCCTAAATCATTACTGTTTACTGAACCATTCACGTTGTAATGGGATATTTATAAGTTTATGTTTCCTAAATCAAAGTTTTAAAATAATCACTTGTTTAAAACGAATTGAAACAATATGGAAAATAAACAATCAACTATAAATATAGCTTTTACTATGGAATTACATTCAATGGATTACATAGATAGTTCAGCTCATGTAACATTATGTCACGGTACCCGGCGGGGCGGATATAGTGTTGGCGAATTGTTAGTAGAGTTCTGTCTTTTCATGCATAAACTTAAAATCTATTTTATATAGCATTATTTTATTTTACATTTGTATTGATTGTGGTATAACTTTGTGACGTTAAACCATAATCCATAATTGGTGGGTTCCCGACATTGTATTGAACAGACGTATGACCATGTGTATTTACAAATATGTGTTCAACACTTCTATATCCAATCCAAGGAATTGGTTTATTGCTTGTGAAATATACCTAACGATAAGAATCAGTGTTTATGTACTTCAGTCATGTATATAAACAATAAATAATACAGACTACCAAAACGAACAACGCAGAAGTAAATCTTTCGTTGTATTTCAATAGCACAATACATCTTGTTTTTTTTAAGAGGAGAATGAGAGAATGGAAAGGTTTCCACAATCCTAACTTGCAATACTGTTGGTCTGTGTGGTTAATATGTTGGAGTATGCAACATAAACCAATAGTATATTGTTACAATATCGTAGCACTGCATACTTGTTACCCATTCTTTGACCAACGTATGTGTACTAAGTGTTAATTTCTATGTTTGCCCTGAAGAGATAAATTATCAAAAACATAAGTAACCAGAGATTGAAGTCGAGGATAAAAACAAATAATGCTTTCATCTTTACATAAATAATTCAACATAGGAAGAAAAACTATGTTCCTTTAGCTGAGAGAAAAGCACATTATATCGGGCAAAACTGTTGGTGTCATTATATTATAAATACAATCTTTACAAATCTTTAGGAGTGTTATTCAATTCCCACTGCCCTTAATGACTCATGTTTAACCTACGAATCTAAAAGAAAGAAAGAGATAAAAATGCTTGAAGGAAGCCAGATCAGAGTTATACGTAGTGAGAATTCTTCTAGGATAGTGATCATCGCCCGTAGATTATATTGTAGACAAATATATATGAAGACTATGAGCTATGGCGCTCACAAAATGCGGTGATCGGGTTTAGCCTTTCATCTTGGAGAGGTATAACAATTAGCTTCATATGGTATCATAAACAATAGTGTCCCTTAGGTTCGATGTAAAATTACTCTGATATTAGCTATTGTTAATTGATGGAAGATGAGTTGCAACAAATACACAAATAAAAAAAATTGAATAACCTATAAAACAGTCAAAACCTTTTGTATCTCTTTATGCACTAACAATAAGACTGCAATCGCTAGTTTTTACCAGTAACCTGTATACACAGTTAACAATGAATTTTTTATGGCGAGTTTTTTCAACAGCTTTTTTAGTCACTTCCTCATTTTTATTTGTTGCTATTTAAACGAACGGAAAATTATTATTAAAAAATTAAAAGCAGGAGAAAGATTTAATATAATAATTAGGGAAGATGTTTAACATAAACTTAAATCAGTTTTGAAAAATCTTCAGATTCTTCAACCGTCTTTGTAGAGAGTAACATCATTGTATTATCACAATGAAAGTTAAGGTGTTTTCCCTGTAATCCTTGTGGAAAAGATATGGTGGAGGAATTAAATAAATTCTTGCAACGACTACAATCAAAATATAATGAATTAACAAGAGGATATCACTTATGAGACGACAATGACGAAGATCGGCACATAGGGATCGAAAACGTTCTGTCTCAGTAAGGTTTAACAAATTTACTAAATTTAAATTTCGGATACTCATAAACTATTGTTTAAGTGAATAATTAAAAAAACGGCAAAAATTGTATCCTTAAAAACAGTTGGGGCTTAATATGGTGGTTAAATATAATAGATATACTATATCGATTATCGAACCCGTTTAGAGCCCTGCAGTTCAGCTCCACTGCACTATACATACATCAGGGGGCACTGTATCCTTGATATTAACTTGAAAGATATGGAAGCAAAGGACTTTTAAATACTGCGTTTACCTTAGCCTATTTGTCCTTTGATCTTCTGTCTAATTTATTTGACAGAATAACGTCCACGATACATCGGTAGAGATTTTAACAGTTCACTCTAAATCTCACTACACACTAGTTTATCAAATAGTTATGCTCAAATTATAAACAGTATTTTTCTCTTTTCCGTTTTACTGTGAAATATTTCTACAGTAGTCTTCGGTTATATAATAACATGTTTCTATTTGTTATCTGTAAACCATTTCTATAATTCTATTTATGCAATAAGTAAGAGTGTAGCAGCTCATTTCAAGACTTGACAAAATCTCCATGTACCACTTTCAAGCCTTGTATTTGATGGCTATTATACTACTACTTAGTCGCCACCATTCGTCCTTTCATATTTGAAAACTACTGTAGGCATTTGTGGTTTTAGACGTCGCGGGCCATGGGAGATTCATTACTGCTGTCTAGTGCTAGGGATTTAATTGGAAAATATGATAAAGTTACTTAATGCTGATTCAGAATTTTACGTATATTCTTGAAATTAACTTATTAGGCTTAAACCATTACGGTTTACTAAACCATTCGTGTTATAAAGGGGTATTTATACATTTGTGTTTCTTAAAGCAAATTTTTTAAATAATCACTTCTTTAAAACGAATTGAAACAATATGGAAAATAAACAATCAACTATAAATATAGCTTTTACTATGGAATTACATTCAATGGATTACATAGATAGTTCAGCTCATGTAACATTATGTCGCGGTTCCCGGCGGCGCGGAGATACTGTTGTCAAATTTTTAGTAGAGTTCTGTCTTTTTATACATAAACTTAAAATATTTAGCCCATAATAAGATGGCCTAAACTAAAATCTACTTTAGAAAGCATTATTTTATTCTACATTTGTATTGATTGTGGTATAACCTTTCGACGTTAAACCATGATCTATAATTGGTGAGTTAGCGTTTTTATATTGAAGAGAAGTATGACCATGTGTATTAACAAATATGTGTTCAACACTTCTATATCCAATCCAACGAATTGGTTTACTGCATTTCAAATATACCTAACGATGAGAAGCAGTGCTTATGTACTTCAATCATGTATATAAAGAATAAATACCACAACTAAAACGCTATAGTAAATCTTAGGTTGTATTTTAATACCACAATACGTCTCGTATTTTAAGAATAGAATGAGAGTATGGAAAGGTTTCCACAATCCTAACTTGCAATAATAATGTTCTATGGGGTTGATATGTTGGAATATGCAATAGAAACCAATAGTATATAGTCACAATATCGCAGCATTGCATACAATTTGGCATTTAATATGACCAACGTATGTGTACTATGTGTTAATTTCTATGTTTGCACTAAAGAGATAAGTTAACAAACATAGGTAATCAGAGGCTGAAGTCGATCGATGATAGAAACAAATAATGTTTCAACTTTGGGAGAAAACGGTCATAGTTAAAAGTCATAGGAAGAAAATTTGACTATTTTCCTTCACTTGAGAGAAAAGCACAATATATTGGACAAAACTGTTGGTGTTATTTTAATATAAATACAACCTTTACAAATCTTTTGGAGGGCTATTCAATACACACTGCTGCCCTTAGTGGTTCACGTTTAACCTACGAATCGAAAGAAAGAGATGAAAATGCATGAATGCAGGTAGCTAGATCTGCGTCAAACGCATTAAGAATACTTCTAATATGGTGATCATCGCCCGTAGATTATATTGTAGACACATTTATATCAAGATTGACCAATTGAGGCACAAAATGCGGGGATCAGGTTGAGCCCTTCATCTTGAAGAGGCTTGGACTTAAGTTTACTGTATTTATAACAATTCGCATGGCATGGTATCATAAACATTATTGTACCTTACGTTCAATGTAAAATTACTTCATCCTAACTACAAAAGATTGTGTTAATTGATGAAAAATCAGTTAATAAAGCAAATACACAGGTAAAAAAATTGAAAACAGTCAAAACCTTTTGTTTTTTTTTGCACTAACAATAAGATAGACATTGCTAGTTATTATCAGTAATCTGTATACCCAGTATAACAAGGAGCTTTTTTATGGCAAGTTTATTTAACTGCTTCTTCAGTCACTTCCTCATTCTTATTTGTAGCTATTTCAACAAAATGGAAAATAATTAATAATAAATGAAAACCAGGAGAAAGATTTAATACAATAGTAAGAGAAGATGTTTGAAATCGACTTAAATCCGTTTTGAGAAATTCCCAGGTTCTTCGCCCGGCCTTATAGAAAGTAACATCCTTGTATTAACACGATGAAAGTTAAGGTTTTTACTTGTAATCGTTGTGGAAAAGATATGCTGTAGGAATTAAATAAATTCTTACGACTACAATGAAAATATAATGGATGTACCTAATTTAAAGGATATGGAAAAATGGCAAAAATTGTATCCGTAAAAGCAGATGGGGCTTAATATAATGTGTAAATATATAAATATACTATATCGATTACCGAATCCCTTTAAAACCATTTTGTTCAGCTCCACGACACTATACATACATCAGGAGGCACTGGATGATTGATTTTTTTCCAAAGGTATGGTAGCAAAGGCATTTTAAACACTGCGTTTACCTTAGCCTATTTGTCCTTTCAACTCCTGTCTAATTTATTTCACAGATTCACGTCTAAGATACATCGATATGCATTATAACAGTTCACTACACACTAGTTTGTTAAAATATACAGACTAGTTTCAATGACGATGTCGCCTCCTCAGTAAATGGCCTTCATCAAACTACATCATTATATATTAACGATAGGCTTTGTATCGTGCAAATATAAAATAAACAAGATGAAATATTTAAAACTCAAACAAATAAAGACATCCTAAACTACAGAACACTAAACTCCTTACTAAGGAGTGGTATCTATTTTACATTAATATTTCTCGTATTACCAATATATTTACTATTAATAATTCTAAAACAGTTTTAAAACATATTTTAACAAATTATCGCTATAAAGTATTCGTTTATAAAATAAGTTTATTACAAAATTATGAATAAAAACAGAAAATCAAGTAAGGGATTATTATATAATTATTAAAATTTAAACATTACTTAAAACATTTAAATTAGCGGTAGCAACCAGACTCATTGATGACTGAGACATCTCGAAACTAGTTTATTATCCAAGTCTACCAAGCATCATGAGTGTTGTACCTAATCACCTGTTTATTCTAGAATGGTCAGACTTAAAGAAACTCTGATTGTCTAGGCAATGCTTGGTCATCGTTGAGTATTCAAGTTAGTAGTTTTTAAAGTGCTGCTCCCTGCTTCTTGCCTTAATACTCATACATACTTGTTTGGCCAATATATATTCCATTGCACATCTCACTCTGTAAATTCCGAATTTCTCACAGGCGGATTTCTTGGCCTTTTTCGTTTTGAGCAGGTTTAAGAGCAATGCTAAAGAGACAAAGAAATTTCTTCTTCTGGTTTGGACCCTGTATGTCGACGATGTATTTGGAACTTAATGGATTCTTTCCCTTGATAAATTTACCACAGAGTTAGGCCTACACGTGCGGAATAGTATTTCCTGTATATTGATGATACAAAAAATACTAATGTAAAATAGATAACTCCTGAGTAAGGAGTTTGGTGTTCTGTAGGTTATAATGTCTTTATTGTTTGAGTTTTAAATACATTAATTTGTTTGTTTTATAGTTATACGATATGAAGCCTATACACAATTTATATTGACGTGGCTTGATGAAATTTCTTAGTAGTAGCCTATCACTGATGAAAACGGCATCGTCATCGTAACTAGTCGATATGTTTTACTAAACTAGTGTGTAATGAGATTTAGAGCGAAATTTCGAGATTTCGAAAACGAAACCAAAAATGTTTAGTTATATTTGGCTATTGTAGTTATAGAAATACTATTATTAAATTTTTATTAGGGAAGATAGTTTGGAATTGTTTGTACATATATATAAAATAAGCGTAGAATAACTGTACGTGAACAAGAAAAGGGGATTAGGTTAGGCTCGATCATAATATATGTTTAAGTGGACCAAGTAAAAGCCTTTTCATATTTAGAGTGCGTAACTTAGGGATAGTTTTTGTATTATTGTTCCCCCGATTATCTACCTGAAACGCTTTTATACTTATATAAACAATGAATATGGGGAAACAGTTAAAATTCTACTTATTGAAAATGCCAATAGCAATAGTTTTTTATTTTAAAGAATTTGGAATTGCTAATCTAATCTTCAAAAATGATTTTTAAATTATCTTAAGTAGATTAAGCTGCGGTATGAATAAGATTAACCTGACTCACTAAACAGTGCCTCTGTACGGTCGTCGGTTGTGATCATTATCTTATTGCATCTAATTTTCTTATCTATAATTTTTTTCTCGTTTTGACCTTTCTTTCTCAGAAGAAATTACCTAAATTTTATAAGAATGGGTGGAGTTGCTGAGCATTGTAATATTTTGTACACATTAACATGTACTGATATATAAATAATTTCTATAGTGGAACATATTTTCCCATAAATGAGGAAGACAGTTTAGGGAAATGTGTTCCTTTGTCATCTCAAACCGTACAAACGTCTTGATTTATTAAAGCATAAAATGGAAGTAGGGATAAGTTTACATATCTATTACTAATGTAAAATAGATGGTTAGTATGTTACAATATTCAATATTGAGTTATCGTATATTTTTACAATATTTTAACATTATGTAAAAATATATATATACACATGTACACACATATGGTCACTAAAATCCAGTATATACACGTTTAGTCTAAAAAATTTAATTTAATAAATTAATACTTAATTTTATATATCTTTATACACTAAATATATAAATAAACAAATAAAGTAGCGGTTCAACACGAATATAGAAGTAAATAATATTTGAATTTTTATATCACTATTTTGACAATGGGAGAGAATTGTCATGGTCAAATGTCACAGGATAAATAAATGACTACTTCTCTTTATTTATAGTGAGAAGAAAAGTACATTATTTTACTTCGGAC
>JBAIZL010000004.1:194603617-194666117 GCA_036971475.1 Prosapia bicincta | reverse complement strand
AAAATAAAATTAATTGAGTGACTCAAACACCCCCTGAATGACTGAAATACACCATGAGTGACTCAAATTGCCCAGTGTTTTTCTTAAAGCGGATCATTTGTCAACATTTATCTTATTGCCAATATAAATGATAAATTTAAATAACTCTTTTTATTCATTTGAATATATGTTTGTATAGTGTTTCTATTTACAGTAACCTTCTTGAGACTTTTTGTTTCATGGTTTTTCCATAAAATAAGGTAAAACTAAGTGACACAAACACCCCGGTCAAAAAACCTGTATGATTCGATATAAAAAACACACACTGGTCACAGCTACTCACTATATAAAGTATTTAACCAGAATTTGTTTTCGTGAAAAAGGTTGTCCTTGAGAGTGATAAATCTACACCGGTGAGTAGACCGACTGACTGTACATTATTAACTGATGAGGGCAGCGTTGTATTGCGTGGGTGAGGTTTTATTCCTGTCTCCTGTTTCCTCCACATCCGTTGCTATTAGTCATGGCAACTATTGACGCTATAAACAAGTTCAGCATTGCATCAAGTGGTTGCCACACAGAATTGCGGTTACTAATCAGAGCTTCTTGTTAATATAGGCAACAGTGTTCGCTATTATGAATGGCTTCAATTGCATTCAGCCTAATTAATACGAGTTTATCCTGCCTTCGCGTTGCCATGGAAACGTAGGGCGCGTTACATACAAACTATCTTTACAGGCTTCTGTTTCCTTTGACTCTATGTAATCACGCCAATATAAGTCAGTTACTCTTCTCGCAACAATTGATAATCGATTCTGACATCACGACTATACTCAAGCATAGATCTACTTGCACGTATCGGCGTTAGGGACATTTTCATCTTGTGCAGTAGGCTCCTGTATAGCTTGGGGCAATACCGAACTTGAGGACACACTACAGAGAATTGATAGTGATAGACTATTCACACTTAATTTTATGACTTTGGAATAGCACGCGATAAATTTGTCGTTTCAATGGGTAACTACGCTAACACGGTCTTCTATTACAGTAAAATGTATTCGCATTTCTGTGAATGCGAAGAAGAGTGGTTTCACAGTCTGAGAGATCTACAAGGAGAGAAACTATATATTCCAAGGTGAATGTTTTACTTTGGTTGAACTTAATTACACTTTACTCACCCAGACCGGACGTTTTCGGCTGTACTCGCCAGTGGCCCACTGCAAGGCCTGCAATAACAAGTCATATCTAATAGAATTTTGGAAAAGCTATAAATACTAAAAATATATAGTATTAATTTTTTAAAACAATACAGTAAACTAGCGCCCTTTCGTAGCTTCGCCTGCACTCTATTTAAAATTCTCACTTCAGTTGCTAATTTAATAAATTAAAAAAAAAAAAAAACAGCTAATAATTGATAATGATCATGGAATGGCTGTTTTATCGTAAGAAGTTTTACTAATTATAGAAGACGCATGGTCTCTGAAATTATATTTTTCATATAGGACTTGTATACTTTCCACGGAATTTGCAATTTTCAATCTTTAAAATCAACATTTTTGAAAATCCTTTCTTAGTGTGGGTCTGTGTTGTAAACGAAATGTACCCTCAATATTTCAAGTCTCTACCTTTTATAGTTTCTACTCTACGTTGATTCTCGGTCAGTCTCTCAGGACAACGATTCTTATATATACATATATAAATTTACTTTGCAAAATAAATAATAGAAGAATATTTTCGCTCTAAAGGAAATGCATTATTCTTACAGAGGTTGTCCCTAAGGGTTGATTTTGCATAATACATTTACACAGCAGCGAAGTCATTGAAATCCTTATAGTTTGGAAAGTAGAAAATCTTTTACGTTTTTGTAAATAAAATATCTCTTGTAACAATTAATACCTAAATTTTAACTAGAATTATGGGTCTTGTGGGTATTTCACAGCCAAATGAGTAAATTGAAAGTTTTACTCAGGTAAAATAATCATGAAATTGTATTCAGACCTTATAACTGGCTTAATGTCATTTGCTGTCTTATTCGTCGAGTAATTAACCTTCATTCATGAATTTTAATGAACATCCAAGTGCCCTGAAGGCACTCTGTACGAAATTAAATATTGTTTCATCTCTCTAATCGTTGAAGCTACTTGTTTTTTTTTTTTTTAATAATATAAAAACATTAAAAGTTAGTGTTACATTTTTAATTTTACAATTATAATAATAGGTAATACTGATAACTCAAATAATTTAAAATTAAGATACTTTGTAGTCTTTTATATATTTAAAATTAAACACACAAAACTGTCTTTAATAAATAGAAAACTTCCTCGTGGTAATAAGTGGCGTTTGCTTTTATTTCTGTGTTAATTCTGTAGAATATTTTTATCTAGTATATATTACGTTGTTTTAGGGTTTGTTTTCATATTTTCTTGCTGTTTTTCATGTAATATATGATGGCGAGTCTTTGAAACATATCAGGGTCGAGTTTCCTGAGATTCGATTGGTCAGACCTGTTGTGAAAGACACGCGCTAGGGTGAACGCGGAAACACAATCCCATGTGCTCCTTCGTAGCGCTGTTAGGCCACTGCTGTACAGGTTTAAGTAGCCCTATAAATGTCGGAAATGTTTGTTTGCAAACAGATAAAACTTGTTTAATAATGTTACCTTCTGCAAAGGATGGGCTGGACTTTAATAAATCGAAGTTACTGCAGTAGCTAAATTTGTTTAAATTTAGCGTTTAGTTTCGAAATGGGAATTGTTAAGAAAAGGGCAAATCATGACGCATTATGGAATAAATTAGGGAATTGTAATATAACCAGGAAATAATTATCCTTGCCAATTTGATCTTGGGAAAATAAATCTTGCACAAACATTGACGAAACACTTTTTATTGGATTAAAGCAATGGAAAGTATAAGTGGTTCCAAATAAGGGAAGGAAAACGCTATGCGTATAAAGAAACGCTTTCATATCTGAATAACTTTGCAAACAAATGATTAGGGATGAAATTGACAAGAATTGTCACATATGGTGGTGGAACCTGCGGGAAGGGCGTAGTGCCGCTGGAGGGCAATAAACTTCAATTTGGGGGCCGCCCTGACAAATCGAATTAGTTACTTCCCCAAGAACCTGTAGGAACCCCCTGTCGGCAATTTATCGGGAGCTATATCCTTGGTAGGTAACGAAGTTTTGATATTTGTGTAGCTCACAAAGGTTGCGTAGGAGTAGAGAATAATGCCATAAATCCATACCCTAATATAAAGGCTTCATCAGGTTTGATTATAAACATTTTATAAAACAAAATTTATGTAAAAAAGCCTGTATGCCATAACGCTGTCCTCTAATTATATAGCAGTATAATACCATAAACCTATGAAGCATACGCCTGGGTTACATATAAAGTACACACATTGCTATAGTTGTATTTTAACACTTGTAAGTCTCTGGGGAAAACCTTTAAAGTTAAACCGACAATCCCAAAGCATATGATCAGATAATAGACCAATATAAAACGGCCTGCGTAGGATAAAATATTATTGCTTCATTTTATTTTTCTTATATTATTTGCTATAGCGAGAAAAATATAAACTAGAGTAAACATTCGTTACTTTTGGAAATGATAAATATGTCTCTAACTAGTAAATGTTTCACAAAATATTTCGAAATATTCCCCTTGAAAAGTTTCAAAAAAAATTAAGTAATTTTTATTAAAGTGAGATGTATAGTAAAGTTTATTATTTTAAAATACATGTATCTTAGCATAGAGTAAGTATAAGAATGGGAGAAGAGAAAATATAATAAAATAAAACATTTGAGATAGAAACAAACATTACTGATAGGAACGCGTCAACTCAATGATGTTTAAAAGTAGGACAACGTATCCGATAATAAAATAATAGCAAGTGTTAAAATACTAACCTTATAAATACATTGTTTTCTCGAACATGTTTCAACGACAAATGTGTCATCATCAGTGAATAACACAATGAAAATTCTAAATCCCAAGGTTATACGCAATAGATTCAGTTTAGAATTTGTGTTGTTATAATCACTGATGATGATCAATTTGACATTGAAACGCGTTTGGCAAAATACGTAATTGAATGAATTGGTGTCCGTTAATACTGAATATAAATAATGTTTTTGGTGAGAATGTATAATTGAAAGGATGTGTATAGAATTACTATGTATGTAACTACAGATTCCCAATTAGCAACCCTTGGATTAATTCTCAATAACATACAAAGGAATTGATTAAATCCCTCCGTCTCCCTCTACCACGCTTCTAGGAACCGTTCCTTAGTACGGAATGGAGCGCGTTGTAATCACGTATAACTATCAGCTTTTAATTCACCTTTCTCCAGTGTTCCTTCTTCTCACGCTCTTCATATTAATTAATTAGTAAAATGAAATCAAGTAATTTTCGAACGACACCAAACAAGTTGAGTTACACTTTAAACTTTTATAATTCCTGATACTTTGCCGGCAAACAAGTAAAAGGCTTTCCCTTTAATATTCTGCTGCAGCTTTGATAACACGTCCCCGTTATAAATATACCTCCCCGTTCTTCGTCCCTGCGCAAACAAAGGAGCCCCTAATTGCCCCTATGCAAGATGAATGAAATTCGCCGAGTGCCTGCAGGGATAAACAGAATTATACTCATCAAGTTTGATTAAATTTGTGTGCGTTTGGGAGATGGAGCTAGAATTCAATTGCTTTTCCAACCTTAAGAAATAATTATGATAAAAAGCAACGCAATGCAAATAAATAGATTAGTAGCGTTCCTAAACGTAAATACTTACGGCATTGTATTGGTGTATTCCTAAGCGTAAATACTTACGGCCTTGT
Organism: Prosapia bicincta; assembly: GCA_036971475.1. Taxonomy (NCBI): domain Eukaryota; kingdom Metazoa; phylum Arthropoda; class Insecta; order Hemiptera; family Cercopidae; genus Prosapia; species Prosapia bicincta. Next base: position 194,661,296 of record JBAIZL010000004.1, on the reverse strand, counting down.
GTTTGGTGTGTTCCTAAGCATAAATACTTACGGCCATGTGTTTGTTGTGTTCCTAAGCATAAATACTTACGGCCTTGTATTTCTTGTGTTCCTAAGCATAAATACTTACGGCCTTGTATTTCTTGTGTTCCTAAGCATAAATATTTACGGCGTTGTATTGGTTGTTCCTAAGCATAAATACTTACGGCCTTGTATTTCTTGTGTTCCTAAGCATAAATACTTACGGCCTTGTATTTCTTGTGTTCCTAAGCATAAATACTTACGGCCTTGTATTTCTTGTGTTCCTAAGCATAAATACTTACGGCCTTGTATTTCTTGTGTTCCTAAGCATAAATACTTACGGCCTTGTGTTTGTTGTGTTTCTAAGCATAAATACTTACGGCCTTGTGTTTGTTGTGTTCCTAAGCATAAATACTTACGGCCTTGTGTTTGTTGTGTTCCTAAGCATAAATACTTACGGCCTTGTATTGGTGTGTTCCTAAGCATAAATACTTACGGCATTGTGTTTGTTGTGTTCCTAAGCATAAATACTTACGGCCTTGTGTTTGTTGTGTTCCTAAGCATAAATACTTACGGCCTTGTATTGGTGTGTTCCTAAGCATAAATACTTACGGCCTTGTGTTTGTTGTGTTCCTAAGCATAAATACTTACGGCCTTGTATTGGTGTGTTCCTAAGCATAAATACTTACGGCCTTGTGTTTGTTGTGTTCCTAAGCATAAATACTTACGGCCTTGTGTTTGTTGTGTTCCTAAGCATAAATACTTACGGCCTTGTGTTTGTTGTGTTCCTAAGCATAAATACTTACGGCCTTGTGTTTGTTGTGTTCCTAAGCATAAATACTTACGGCCTTGTATTGGTGTGTTCCTAAGCATAAATACTTACGGCCTTGTGTTTGTTGTGTTCCTAAGCATAAATACTTACGGCCTTGTGTTTGTTGTGTTCCTAAGCATAAATACTTACGGCCTTGTGTTTGTTGTGTTCCTAAGCATAAATACTTACGGCCTTGTATTGGTGTGTTCCTAAGCATAAATACTTACGGCCTTGTGTTTGTTGTGTTCCTAAGCATAAATACTTACGGCCTTGTGTTTGTTGTGTTCCTAAGCATAAATACTTACGGCCTTGTGTTTGTTGTGTTCCTAAGCATAAATACTTACGGCCTTGTGTTTGTTGTGTTCCTAAGCATAAATACTTATGGCCTTGTATTGGTGTGTTCCTAAGCATAAATACTTACGGCCTTGTGTTTGTTGTGTTCCTAAGCATAAATACTTACGGCCTTGTGTTTGTTGTGTTCCTAAGCATAAATACTTACGGCCTTGTATTTCTTGTGTTCCTAAGCATAAATATTTACGGAGTTGTATTGGTTGTTCCTAAGCATAAATACTTACGGCCTTGTATTTCTTGTGTTCCTAAGCATAAATACTTACGGCCTTGTATTTATTGTGTTCCTAAGCATAAATATTTACGGAGTTGTATTGGTTGTTCCTAAGCATAAATACTTACGGCCTTGTATTTCTTGTGTTCCTAAGCATAAATACTTACGCCTTGTGTTTGGTGTGTTCCTAAGCAAAATACTTACGGCCTTGTGTTTGTTGTGTTCCTAAGCATAAATACTTACGGCCTTGTATTTCTTGTGTTCCTAAGCATAAATACTTACGGCCTTGTATTTCTTGTGTTCCTAAGCATAAATATTTACGGAGTTGTTTTGGTTGTTCCTAAGCATAAATACTTACGGCCTTGTATTTCTTGTGTTCCTAAGCATAAATACTTACGGCCTTGTATTTCTTGTGTTCCTAAGCATAAATATTTACGGAGTTGTATTGGTTGTTCCTAAGCATAAATACTTACGGCCTTGTATTTCTTGTGTTCCTAAGCATAAATACTTACGGCCTTGTATTTCTTGTGTTCCTAAGCATAAATACTTACGGCCTTGTATTTCTTGTGTTCCTAAGCATAAATACTTACGGCCTTGTATTTCTTGTGTTCCTAAGCATAAATATTTACGGAGTTGTATTGGTTGTTCCTAAGCATAAATACTTACGGAGTTGTATTGGTGTGTTTCTAAGCATAAATACTTACGGCCTTGTGTTTGTTGTGTTCCTAAGCATAAATACTTGCGAATTTGTATTTCTTGTGTTCCTAAGCATAAATACTTACGGAGTTGTATTAGTGTGTTTCTAAGGGTAAATACTTACGGCCTTGTATTGGTGTGTTCCTAAGCATAAATACTTACGGCCTTGTGTTTGGTGTCTTCCTAAGCGTAAATACTAACGGCCTTGTATTGGTGTGTTCCTAAGCATAAATACTTACGGAGTTGTATTAGTGTGTTCCTAAGGGTAAATACTTACGGCCTTCTATTAGTGTGTACCTAAGCATAAATACTTACGGCCTTGTGTTTGGTGTGTTCATCAGCATAAATACTTACGGCCTTGTATTTCTTGTGTTCCTAAGCATAAATACTTACGGAGTTGTACTGGTGTGTTCCTAAGCATAAATACTTACGGAGTTGTATTAGTGCGTTTCTAAGCGTAAATACTTACGGCCTTGTATTGGTGTGTTCCTAAGCATAAATACGTACGGCCTTGTATTGGTGTGTTTCTAAGGGTAAATACTTACGGCCTTGTATTGGTGTGTTCCTAAGCATAAATACTTACGGCCTTGTGTTTGGTGTGTTCCTAAGCGTAAATACTAACGGCCTTGTGTTTGGTGTGTTCCTAAGCATAAATACTTACGGCCTTGTATTTCTTGTGTTCCTAAGCATAAATACTTACGGAGTTGTATTGGTGTGTTCCTAAGCATAAATACTTATGGAGTTGTGTTTGGTGTGTTCCTAAGCATAAATACTTACGGCCTTGTATTTCTTGTGTTCCTAAGCATAAATACTTACGGAGTTGTACTGGTGTGTTCCTAAGCATAAATTCTTACGGAGTTGTATTAGTGCGTTTCTAAGCGCAAATACTTACGGCCTTGTATTGGTGTGTTCCTAAACATAAATACGTACGGCCTTGTATTGGTGTGTTTCTAAGGGTAAATACTTACGGCCTTGTGTTTTGTGTGTTCCTAAGCGTAAATACTAACGGCCTTGTGTTTGGTGTGTTCCTAAGCATAAATACTTACGGCCTTGTATTTCTTGTGTTCCTAAGCATAAATACTTACGGAGTTGTATTGGTGTGTTCCTAAGCATAAATACTTACGGAGTTGTATTAATGTGTTTCTAAGGGTAAATACTTACGGCCTTGTATTGGTGTGTTACTAAGCGTAAATACTCACGGCCTTGTATCGGTGTGTTCCTAAGCGTAAATACTTACGGCCTTGTATTGGTGTGTTCCTAAGCGTAAGTACTTACGGCCTTGTATTTCTTGTGTTCCTAAGCATAAATACTTACGGAGTTGTATTGGTGTGTTCCTAAGCATAAATACTTATGGAGTTGTGTTTGGTGTGTTCCTAAGCATAAATACTTACGGCCTTGTATTTCTTGTGTTCCTAAGCATAAATACTTACGGAGTTGTACTGGTGTGTTCCTAAGCATAAATTCTTACGGAGTTGTATTAGTGCGTTTCTAAGCGCAAATACTTACGGCCTTGTATTGGTGTGTTCCTAAACATAAATACGTACGGCCTTGTATTGGTGTGTTTCTAAGGGTAAATACTTACGGCCTTGTGTTTTGTGTGTTCCTAAGCGTAAATACTAACGGCCTTGTGTTTGGTGTGTTCCTAAGCATAAATACTTACGGCCTTGTATTTCTTGTGTTCCTAAGCATAAATACTTACGGAGTTGTATTGGTGTGTTCCTAAGCATAAATACTTACGGAGTTGTATTAATGTGTTTCTAAGGGTAAATACTTACGGCCTTGTATTGGTGTGTTACTAAGCGTAAATACTCACGGCCTTGTATCGGTGTGTTCCTAAGCGTAAATACTTACGGCCTTGTATTGGTGTGTTCCTAAGCGTAAATACTTACGGCCTTGTATTTCTTGTGTTCCTAAGCATAAATACTTACAGCCTTGTATTGGTGTGTTCCTAAGCGTAAATACTTACGGTCTTGTGCTGGTGCGTTTCTAAGCATAAATACTAACGGGCTTGTATTGGTGTGTTCCTAAGCGTAAATACTTACGGCCTTGTGTTGGTGTGTTTCTAAGCGTAAATACTTATGGCCTTGTATTAGTGTATGAATGCTTAAATACTGCCATCATCCTCGCCTTTAATCAAACACCTCTTAAGTGAGCGAGTATGTGTTCAAATTACACATATTAGCCAAAATATCTTTATCTCATTTGGTATTTACGATGCGTCTTAAACAAACAGTTACTTCAACATTAGCATCATAAGGAATGCGTCACCATTCCTCTGTTTATCGACAGTTATTTACTTCTTCATAATGTATTTCTTTGGAATATGTAAACGATGGCAATTTAAGAAAAAAATACTGCTTTAATCCAAAGTTGAAAAAGATGTTTTCTTTTATTATGTCTTGATAATGTCATAATTAATTGTTTATTTTCATAAATTTCAATTTCCCCTTAAAATTAAAAAAAATTCAATTATTTAATATGGAAGCTAGAAGTAATTGAATATTTTTATAATAATCTCCAGTATGTGGAAAATTATAATTGTACAATATATACAGTAGGGTCTCAACAATCCGAGTATCGTTATTTCGAGCTTCCGTTAAATTGGAGCCTATTTGTATTTGAAAGAAAATGATATGGGTTTCCATGATATATTTATAGCCATATGGTGTGCAAAGGAAATGAGTCGAGCTTCCAAGAAATGTTTAAAACCATATGGTGTGCAATGGAAATGAGTCGAGCATCCAAGAAATGTTTATAACCATATGGCATGCAACAGAAATGATTCCAGCTTCCAAGAAATGTTTATATCAATACAGTATGAAAAGGAAGTGAGCTTTCAAAGAAATATTCATATAAAGTTCTATAAGCTTATTTAGTGCATTTTTAATGACGGTGTTAGGGTTCATTAAAACTCCTATTTTGTTGAATGCACAAGAACGTATTTCCGTGTAACCCGAGTTTTCACTAATCCGATGGGGTCTAGGTCCCATCTACACCTCGCACTATAGAGACTAGTGTATATACTGTGAATTATACTTGCTTACCATGAATACATATACGGATTCATTCACATGTTAGTACATAAAGGAGATATACATACTATTTCCAACATCTATATATCCTGTATATACTAACATTTGAATGCATTCACTGTTCTTAAGTTATACCTCCTCTTATGGGAAGAGATTCTGCCGTATAGCCCTATGAGTTATAAGAGGAAAGAAGAAGGAATAAGTAAGGCACTGCGATTCTATAAATTTCAAGTTAAAGGTTGTCTTTTGGGGGTGAGCGATAGTCACAAACCAACAGGCATGCGCTACCAAACAGGGCTACAGAACCTTCCCCACTGATTAAGGGCTGAGTTTAGGCAGCCATACGCAAGTCAGGGTCATTCACTCACCGGATACGCTAAGCAATTTCTATGTTATAATATACAACATTAGTGGGCTTGTTTTAGCCGGTCCAGTACTGAACTTCCCTCGGTTTATAAAGTTACATTGTGTTTGAAGGCACTTTACAAGCCTTGGTGAGATGTGTCATTAAATATTAGGCTTTTTTATTAATAAGATAATAAAAATGTTTATGTTTTCATTATTGTAATTTAATAAGTTCTATATTAGTTAATCGCCATGAATAGCGATAATATTCCACCAAAACCCAATATTATGTTAATATTTGTTGACTCCATCTTCACGTGAGCTACTAGTTTTCACTAAACACTTGTGTATTTATATTTATAGCTTGACTATAGTAGCACTTACTTATATTCGTTGAGGACGGCCGTTTCGGGAGAGTTACGGTCTCAGTTGACAATGGAACACATCTCCCGAAACGGCCGTCCTCAACAAACATAAGTAATTGCTACTATAGGCAAGTTATAAATATAAAAACACGTGTTTAGTGCCAATATTATTATTTAAAATAAGTATTTAAAATTTGTGGGCTCTTTAACTTATCACATTTTTATGAATGGATGGTAAAGAAACGAAACAAATTTGCAGTGGTTGGTCCTCAAAAAGGTCTTGGCTAATCGTTACTAAGGAATAGGAGTACCGGTTTGTTTTTATTGTTTACTGGCTGTGGACGTGAACATTTAGCAAATGGCGAATGTAAGGTCTGAAACTTTCTCAAGTGGTGAAGTTAAGATATACTAAAAGTCTGAATCTCTCATTCGGAAAATTCATTGAACTTTGAGAACAAAAAATATTGCAATAAAAATTGTCAATTCTGTTTGACGTTTAGTTTAAAACACATAATGATTACGTCCAAAACTAAACACATGCTTGATAAGGTAGAAGTCTGTTGAAGGTTTTGCGGTACGAACTTTCTTTAAGGAGCCATGACACTCTCTGCAATGATTCTTTACAACTTCTTAGATTTGTCAGTTACAGGCAGTCTGGAGTGAACTGGAAGATCGACTGATGAGTCTCTGAACGTCCAAATACTCGTCTAATGTAATAGGAAGAGAACCTTTAGACAATATATGTATAACGCTTACGTGGGTGATCTAAGGAATGACGTTAATAATTCAGATTTTGTTTACGTTGCGCAGTTTGTGTAAATATTTTCCATTTTAATTCCTTCTATTAGTTCCAACTTTCCTTATATATATATATATATATATATATATATATATATATATATATATATATATATATATATACGAACACACACACACACACACACACACACACACACACACTCACCCCCCCCCCCCACACACACACACACACACTCCCCCCCACACACACTCCCCCCCACACATATATACATATATATATATATATATATATATATATATATATATATATATATATACGAACTAATATATTACATCCAATCAAACGAACATATACGTTTTTATTCATCCAATCAAGTTCAAATACATTTTTTTAAAATTCTAGTTGATGACAATTGGTTTTAATAACGTTTTTTCAAATATTAATTCAATAATTAAATTACAAAAATTTGGGTGTCTAGGAAGGTTTCGAACTGAGTACCTTCATGTTCTAAGTTTAGCGCTTTTTGGCACTGAGCCAACTTTCCATAGATAGAAAAGAACATTTCAAAGATCTATATGAAAAACCTCCATTTTATAACCATTAAATCTTTGCCATGGTTACCACACAATAACATAAATAATGCTCTAAGATTAATAATGAACGAAATGAATAAAATTAACAAACACACTGGATTAACGTTGTCGAGCCTTGCTTCAGAAACGGACAATGCGAAAGGAAAGCGAAAAGAAACTACAACACAACGCAAGTGACGAAATAAAAGAAAGCGTATAAATAGTAACAAATTAAAATAATAGTCCAATACCACACATGAACAGGAAAATGGAAAATTCCAAAGAAATCCTCTTTCTATTTTGCCACTTAATATTTTTATTCTGACATATGTACATAAATATTTATATTAATTGTAATTATAAAATAAATGGAAACTAAAATAAAATTCTTCTTTGTTGATTGAAGTAGGAATTGACTTCAAAAAATGTTTTTACTACTATTGCCTTATTTTCTTGTGTCATGATAATGCTTATGTCACATCCTAATCTATTTATAGCCGTGACATTTGTTTACATTATTATGACAGTCTACCCCTTCGGACGCCCATGCATTTGGTCATTGTCTCTTATTTTTATTAGTCAGTTCATTCGCATTTATTGACATTTATCAATTATCCGTTTGTTAGTTATATATATATATATATATATATATATATATATATATATATATATATAAAACCATTATCTATATAATACCATTATGTATTTATATATAATAAAGTTCACATTTTATGTAAATTTATATAGCTATTTAATGGCGAACGTGCATATATTTAGTTCTTTGTGTGTAAATGAATTAAATTTTTTTAAGCGTGTGAAAGTGAAACACTCATCATATTACTGCCAAACTCAATTTTTCTTTGTATAATCACTTCAAACTTCTAACCAATATGCATGAAGAACATTCTATTATATAAGATAGTAATTAAATAATTGTTGCATGTTATATATTATTAATTACATACTTTTTTCAATCTCCGAATTAACTCCGGTTAATAATTAAGTGGTATTTATGAGATATACTTCACGCTTCATTATACGGGAAAACAGTTTTTCCATAATGAAGGCAGTTCTCATAGAGACGATTATATTCAGAATAAAAATATGACTTTTTTGGGAAAAAAATCTGCTAAGTTAATGAATGATTGTATCAACTACTTACTCTTGTCACAGCGTTCGATCTGACAACACCGCATCCCTAACCTACCACAAACCCATTCCTATCCTATGGCCTATGTTATAGGCTTATTAGTTTATTTATATTATTTGTAATTATGAGTGGCTGTAATTAATTATTTTAATTAAAAGTGGCTGAAATAATTTTTTCTTTGTTGACCCAAGTCAAAATTGACTTTAAAGTTTTCGTTAATATTACTTGTTTTTAAATGTACAGTTGTACAAAGTTTGTCCCCCTTGCACTTGCCCACACGGTTTCCGTTGTAATAATACAAATTTATTTCAAATAATTCTTAAAAAACTAGAAACCCTAACACCTGTATTTGCTCTACTTTTATTGTAGCATATACTTAAAATACTACACATAATTATGGTTGTGCTTTTAAAATATAATACAGGCATAATCTGTTTAAAGACATCCTTAACTATGGATTGAGTTCTGTTATTAACCCAGTTTCTCTGTAAAACTGTCTGAAGGTTGGTTTTAAAAATAATGTTTGTCGTTTGGAGAACTAAGCTACAAGAGACAAGACTATTCTAGATTCACTAAGTGTATTCTGTGCTACGGAGAATGCAACCGAATTTAGGCCTACATTCACGTTTAACCTTGAGGCAGACGAGAAGTGGAATAGCCGGCGAAATTTAATTAAAACTCAACAATAAAACATGTTCTGGCTTAATTAACGTTTAGAGTGTTAGTCATTTTTTTAACTTTTCGAAGTTTAATTTACAAAATGAATGTAAAGACAATTAAAAAAGTCACGTGCTTGCGAATGTTTAAAATTATATAAGTGATATTTGAAGTAAAGTAAATCCTTCTTTAATGTGGTATATAATGCTATAAAGGTTTTAGTTCTAGGATATTAGTTTCTATTTGATTCTACAATAGATTTATTTGTGTCAAATTATTTTGTGAACTATAACCTTTAGTTTGCTTTTAAATTCAAGTTTATTTCCCTATTACATTCAATATTTTATGTGAAAATGACAAGTGTTCTAACTTGTAAACCCCAGAAAATTATTACTAATGAGAATACACAATAATTTACATGACATAAGTTTTAGGTTGAGAAAAAACTTAATTAAAGAATTATTGATGGAAACATATGGCACTAAGAGAGAGCATACTAAGGGATTGGTACTAAGGAATGGTTAGGGCCTCGGAAGTACAAGGAGGCTTAGCTGATATATGCCTACTCACAACACGGATGCTAACACCCTCTACTCAAATATAACGATTTAGCCCTACGGATGAATAACTTTTTACCTTTTTAAAATTACTTGATGGGCCATAAATAAAAATGCAATATATGGTTGTAAACATAAAATTCTACGTACATTTTTAGGAAGTAAATTTTATTCTCGAAATTATGTACGATCATACAAGCATTTACCCGTTATTGCGGTTTGTGTGTTTGATGATGCAATAAAGGAGGCAGGGAGATAACGCCTTTCCGACTTGAGGGAGCCTTTATATCTCGGTAGTGAATTTATAAACAGCCAACTTTATTGCGTGCCATTAAACGTAGTTATGTTATTTGTACGGTAAATACATGTGTGTCGGGGTTAATGTTGGAAAGAATCTTAGGATGGTTTGTAAAGTGTTGTAATATCCGTCGAAACCATCAAGTATTTAATACAATTTTAGGTTATTATAACACTTGCAATGAAAGATGTATTTGTTCTAGAATGGTAGCATTTGTGCCGTAATGTGCTGTAATCCAGCTGAAATGAATTATTCGAGGCAGCAAATAATTTATAATTATATAGTATTATAATATATATATATATATATATATATATATATATATATATATGGTGAAATAAAATAACTTTCATAAACAAGAATATACGAGTATTACTTCATTTTATTGTTGATTGAAGCTTTTCGCTAATTTACATTATTAGCATTTTCAAAATTTATAAATCACTGTCCAATTATATGACTAGAGTAAAAGACTGATGAGTCTTACTCTAGTCACATAACTGGACAGTGATTTATAAATTTTTAAATACTAATAATGCAAATTAGCGAAAAGCTTCAATCAACAATAAATTGAAGTAATACTCGTATATTCTTGTTTATGAAAGTTATTTAATTCACCATACATATTCAACAAGAAAAAATAATTCATCTAAGGATTACAATATATATATATATATATATATATATATATATATATATATATATCATGTTTTATTGTTTGACAATAAAAACACTCAAGATATACAAATACAAATATTAAATACTTTTTACGATTTACAAAAAAATTATGAATAATAAAAATAATTCTACAATTCTTGTATTTGTATTTACTGTTCCTGTAGCAGCCTCGCCCTTGGCCCTGCTCTTTCACTAGGAAACGTACTCGTACTATAGGAACCACTTATGGGGAATATTAAGAAATTGGACCATACACCCGTATGCATTCCAACGCGTACCTACACCAAACTACTTGAAGTAAGTTACATATTAATACTGGGGCGGACATTTTATTGACAAAACCGTTTGCTGTAACTATTTTATACAAGATTGCTTGCATTGATAAGAACATATTCCGTAGCAGTTGTATTTATATACTTTGTGTTTCTCTAAATTAATAATATTTAAGAAATTACCAAAAAGTAAATATTTACTGTGATAAAAGTGAAATATGATAGTTAACATGTTGAATTAAATATAGTAAATATAATGGCTCCGTTATCCCACGGCTTGCCTCGGCTACTGGGCGGGTCCACAGGTGGCGGATAGTGGAGTGGCCTACTGAAATGTAGGTTAGCTGCGAATAAGGATTCCAAATAAGCAGTCCCGAATCAGAGGGGGCAACATCAACAAGGGTCAGTCATTGGCACGATCGTACGTATTAAATACCACACAACCCGTTGACGATGTTGTGGCATGGCGAGTAGGTGCCGCCATCAAATAAGCACTGCCCTGTGCTGTCTAGCACAGTTTGGGAGGTGACCTAAAAGACTAGGAGAGTGAACTCCAAAATAAAAACAATGGTGGTTTGGGCTTTTAACTGCAGAGAAAGTAACCAAGCTAGGGGACGGAAACCCTGTTAAAAATAACCTGGCACGCCAGTTAGTGGTTGAGCGTAGGGCTATCAACCCTACTTTGTAAAAAAAACTCCTGTTACGAAAGCAAACATAGTAATAATAAAGGATGGATTGAATGGCAAATTAAAATGGAACTCGGATCTGGTTGGAATGTTCGAACAATTTTACAGTCTGGAAGAATGGCTGAACAGCTATTTACATTTAACATTGACGCGGAGGCCCTACAGGAGATTAGATGGGGAGGGCAAGGTAGACTTGACAAGAAAGACTATACAATACTGCACAGTGTATCAGGAAAAAGAGGACAATGAGAAACAGGATTCATGCTTATAAAGAGATTATGCCGTAGTTTATTGCAATTCGAACCCATTATTGATAGAATGTGCAATATGTGCTTGAGCGGACAATTTAGAAATACAACTTTGATCTCTGCCTATTCACCAACAGAAGACAGTGAGAAAGACGAGATAATATTTTTTTACCAACAATTATAAAGGGCTCTTCTTTGTAGTCTCAAATATGTCACAAAATTTATACTTGGTGATCTAAACGCCCAAGTGGGAAAGGAGAAATTTAGACGAACTGTTGCTGGAAACTACTCACATCATAATATAACGAATGACAATGGCAAATACTTGTGTGATATTGCTGAAGCAAACAACGTGATAATAAAGAGCACTTCTTCCCCCACAAAAAAAATACATACTGGAGCTTGGAAAGCACCAAGTGATACATTAGCCCAAATTGTGACTCAGACCTTCTTCTGGTGAAAGAGCGACTGACATGCTTGCGGAAATTGAAATTATGTAAAAGAAGGCTCTGGAACAGACAAATTTAAAGATCTGATCATATTAGAAGGATTTAGAGAACTGGGAGATAAAAAAGGGTTAAAAAAAGAGGAAATTGAAAATGAAGAGACAAGGATAGAACTAAAGTAGTGCAAAATTGGCAGAGTCATTGAGGAAACAGCGAATGCTGTGATTGGTGAGAAAATGAAGGGGCGTGGTGAGGAATAGTTCAATGACGAATGTTGTGAGGCACTGAAAACAAGACTTGCATAATGTTACAGCGTTCAATAAAATAGAACACCTCAGATTACCAACTGAGCCGTAGAAGAGCATAAAAGGTCGTACGGGAAAAAAAGGCTTTTCTAAGACAGTAAGTAGAGCAAATTGAGGAGCTAAGAAATAATAACGAATCCAGGAAATTGTATGGTGCTGTTAAATATATAAATAGAGGTTTCCAGCCTAAAACCGACTCATGCAAGTAAAAAGGTGGCAGAGCAGTGGAGGGGAAAGCGGAAGCTATTGGCAGATGGGCAGAGTACTTTAGTGATCTGTACAACGCGGGAGCTCACACGATTGACACGGACAGCAATACTTTGAGCCGAATGGAATTGACAAATGAGGATGACGTTGAGCCACCAGACATTGATGACTTCATAGAGTCTATTGAAAAGCTGAAAAGCAATAGAGCATCTGGTGAAGACTCACTTTTAGTAGAATTTTTTTTAAATTGTGGAGAAATTTTACAGTCACAATTATATTACCTGATCATATGATTCCTTGACATATGGGAAAGAGAATGCATGCCTGGAATATGGAGACTAGTTTTACATGTCCTATTTTTAAGAAGGGTGACAAATAGGAATGCAGTAACTATCGTGGAATATCTGTTGTCACGGTAAGTATAAAATATTCTCGAATATAATTAGGAAAAATCTCAACTCCTTTGCTAAAAATATAACAGATTATCAGAGGAACTACCGATCAGATATTTGTTTTAAGACAGTTACTCGAGAGGTGTTGGGAATATAAATAAGACCTTCATCTTCTTTTTATTGTTATCGAGAGGCTTTTGACAGAACAAACCTGCTCGAAACTCTAAACTAAATCACCGTACGAAACAAGTTAATCAGACTGATCAACATGATATTGTGTAATAGTGACGGCAAAGTTATCATAGACGGCGGCACGAGTCCCGAGTTCCCTATTCTGACTGGTGATGCCCTGTCTGTTCCCCTCTTCAATCTGGCCTTTCTTGGCCTTTTGACGAGTATTAACGTACGAATAATATTATGTACTGAGGTTTATTTGTTTAATAGATTTACTGCAACCTTTTAAATAATCTGTGAAGATAATTAAAAATTATAATATCTATAATTTGGAATCGATTAGAAAAAAAATTTAGTCAGTGAAGTAGAAAGCTTCGGAACTTATCTAATTTTTATCCTCATATTGCAAAATATATACGAAAATGTTATCATACATTAAGCACGCGTATTCACATTCCCAAGTTAAAATATTTCGTAAAGACAAGAAATGTAATAGTGTACGGATTGTCTAAATATATATAACAGACTTATACACCTACATCGAATTTTATTTTTCTCAATTTTGAGAAATTTATATTATAATACAAATTTAATTACAGTATTTAAACTTTTACTAGATATTTCTGTTAAATAAAAGTGTAATAATTATTTTCAATACATTTTCGATTGAAGATTTGTTATTTCAAAGCGTTAAGGTTAGGATGACTTTGCATGTAATCCTTGTTCACTTTGTTGCAAGCGCTTCTTGTTATTTACTTGATCATTGCAACTAGAGACTACTGCAACAATAGGGGTCACGTGACCGGTATGGATGGACGAGTAGACCACGTGATTTCTTTATTTCTTTACAAAGACGAATTAAAATTTATTTGTTCGCCATTTTCTACAGATTTAGACATTCTACGTTATATGCAAAAAGGAACGGTACGCAATGGATGTTATTAGATCACAATTTTAAAATAATTCGTTGACTTTTTAAATAATTAAAGGAGAGCTAAATAACCAGTGTATTTATGTATGTGGTTTTAGTGTATACGTGTGTGCGTGTGAGTGTGTGTGTGTGTGTGTGTGTGTGTGTGTGAGTGAGTGTGTGTGTGTGTGTGTGTGTTTGTATTTATCTACGCTTGATGGCAAACGAGGTGCTGCGAATGTAAATGGATGAGTGTGTGCCTTTACGTCCTATTAAAACATATTTATTCACTGAAATCTCCTATAAAGAGCTTAGCAAGAGCGATTCTTTTATAAACAAATTGATTACCATTAATAATTAACTAAACCTATGATGCACGACTAATTTCAATTAATTGCAGATACTGATTACCGTCATTGATTGCGACTTGTTCTCGTATTATTTAATATCCAAACTTTTGTTTAATTCTTTTAGGTGATTGCATACATTCATTTTACCCATTTTATTTTTGAATTTCTTGATATTATGGCTTTGATGATTATTACTTTTATTAATCACTTATGTTGCTAAATTTGATTTAATTATTCTCTTACATCAATTGGTACGTTCTTTATAGCTTTCATTTAGTATTTTCTCAGTTTGGTCCATATATTAGGTTTCAGAAGCATTGCAGGGAATTTTATATAATTTGTTTTCGTTCTGTAGCTTAGTTTTTGTTGTTCATTTTATTAATAAAAGTTTTCTTATATCTAAGCCCAGTAATAAAAGTGTGCTTTTGAATAGCGTTATCATGCGTTTGATTGAGGACAGTAACATTATGTATTTATTTTGTATCTAAATATTTATTTAATTTTGCAATTGTTTTAATGTTTTTTGTGCCTTTCCTTTATTTATTTCCATGGTAGTATCCTGCAGTTTTTACAAACATAGGGTTAGTTAATTTTTCCCATTCTTCATTATAACTCTAAGTATTGTATACACCTATAATAAAGCATTATATACTACAGTACCATTTATTATTACGAGGAATGCGAATCATGAAACTTCACACTATACAGTTTTGTAGTATAGTATAATATAGTTCTAGTTGTGACTAATTATAATTATAATAAGTAGTTATTATTATTATTATTTTATTATAATTATCCTTCTGCCATTTATAGGCTATAACAGAAATGTAAATAAGGTCACCCCACTTGTTTACTTCGAGTGTGACTCTTGGTGCTGACAGAGGAGCGGGCGACGACCTAATATTTCCTTTATCCAACATTACGTCTGCTCTATGTAGCCATTACGTGTCCGTAACAAATATCCATTATATGTCACTGAGGGTTGAAGGAATAAAGTTCTTATAAAGTAGTTTAATTTCTCTCCTGTTCGGAATCTCAAGGAACTGCAAGAACCGTTCTTTCCTTCAGCTTACACTACCTATATTTACTTGTTGCCGTTGGAGTAACAATATATAGGTCAAACAAATAAATATAAGTAACATCCAGTCACTGGAACAGCATTGGTTGTCTGTGGCGTTATATTATGAATATGTTTAGCTAACGTCTTCTCAGGACATCGTGGTTCTGGTTCCGCTGGAGTGAGAGAGTAGAATGACATGGGTTTATCGTACTACCCCAGGTTTAATGAGATATTTTGCAAAAATAATTGCTCTTTTATCTCTGACAGCGAACGTGTTTGGGAAGCGCGAAGTATTAAGTAAAAATAAGACATCTTTTAACCAAATAAACATTAAATATTATCAGTTCATATTAAAATTCAATTAAAAACTGCATTCTTGACTCGTATCGAAGTACGTTGGACAAACTGGATAATTAAATAATAATGAATCACGCATTTAATTAAATGACGCGAGATTGAAGAAATATTTTACTTTAAAATAGAAATACCTTTTGCTATCGTTGAAACTGAATTACAATAAACGTTTTGTTTCTCATTTCTGTTGGGCTTGCATTTTAAAGCATGATAAAAATATTGCTAGGAATTTATTTATATTGTTATCTTATCAATATTTCTAACTTAAAGATGGTCTGCAACCATGCACAGATCTTTTGCATTCCGTAATGCATTGTTAATTCTGTGTTCAATATCTTGGAAATAATATTGCTTCGTTTTCCCGTTAAATGTTTGCAATTATTATTTTATAGATTGTAAGAGAATGTGCAGGATTTAATATCCTGTGCTGCTGGAATTTAACAAACCATTCCTGATAACATCGCTACTTGTGTTTTAAATTAAGCTAGTTGCTGTGTCTGTTGCATTTATCTTCTTACTTCTTGTTAAACTGTTATTTATATCACTTCTTTCTCCTACACACAAACACACACACACACACACACACACACACACACACACACACACACACACACACACACACACACAAACACACACACACACACACACACACACACACTCATACAAGTATTACACCTATAGTATATTATAATTACAATTTCACATGCATATGGTGTAACGTGAATTTTTAGATATAAATTTTTAAAGAATTAGGATGATAAATATTCCAGTAATTTGTTACATTTATTAGTTAATTGATATGCAAAGCCGAGAATTAAATTGAATTTAAGGATGGTGCATTCAATAAATAATTTTACCAACAAATTTCAAGTTTAAACAAATCAATATTTAATTCACAGAATTCACAAAAATACTAAGTAAAGAAAATACATTTGAAATGTTTACACTATTTTTATATCTGGCTTTACATTCTGTTAACATTTCGTGAATTTATGCAAATATGGTATTATTTTAGAATTAATGGCATTGGCTTATGATATCCACAAGGAGATTGTTTTTATTTAAAATAAAAACATTTCAATTCAGTTTTATTCAACAGTTAAAGAAATTGATATTGCATCATACAAATTAATTATCACTTCCTTTTAAAGTATAAAAACTTGTACTATTTTGCCGTGACCAGTTAAATTTGAAAGTTAGATTTTGATTTTACATCACTTTATGTTAAAATTAGAACATATCTGAACTGAAATTTGTGATGTACAACATGGCTCCTGGATCAGATGTTGCCATTCAGCATTTTGGATTTGAGTTGATTGATAACCTCGCCTGGTGTTGAAAATTAGTGTAGCAACATTTCTTGAAATAAAATAAAATAGTAAATTATACTTTTAGACAATTGAAACTATTAAAACAAAAAAAATCCATTTTGCTACTCCCATTTTAGGACGTGTGCATGGTTCCACTACCACCTACCACCCACAAGAGAAAGCTTAAAGGCTACAAAGCGACTCCCAACCCTCTGCGCCATACTTCGCCGCATCTTTCAATAACAGACTTGTGGATATCATACCTCAACCAGTATAATTTACAATTTTTTTTACATTTTATATTTTTAAACTAATATCTCAGTTTGTTTTCTGAAGCTACTGTATTATGTAACATTTTTGCCTAAAATTATGTTACAGTGGTATTGGTGCTTCAAACTAGAGAGTAGAAATGCTCTATAAACATACCTAATATCTTGTAAATAGGGTTGGCAGTACCAGTCAATTTGGACAGCACCCTTTATCTTAGCACGAGGTTTAGGTCAAAATTTTGTCTAGTATAGTATATTGCTAAACGGGCCGAAATAATTTATTCATACGGCGCTGAATATCCGACCCAGTCGGTGCATATATATATATATATATATATATATATATATATATATATATATATATATATATATATATATAATATGCAACTTTGTGCATGACTGGAAAAAGGGTGACCGGAAGTAGCGCAAATTAAGAGGCATGCATCCTTGTGTTCGCAGTACCCCTTCATAATTCGAATACATCCCGAAAAATAAGCTATAAACACAAACCTAATCGAAACACCTTCTTCTCCATTGCGGAAGAATCTTAATATTAAACAATCCTCGTTGAGAATGTTGCTTAATGTAAGTGCGGCAGAGGAGAGTTTTAATTAAATGTTGGCAGCAAATCAGTCTAATATGGCCGCGGCAATGTTAACACTTTGTTTAATTAACTAAGGAAATTAAATTATATGCTCTCTATTTCGATTTTGAAAAAACTTTAAAAAAAAATGTTTGACTTTTTCGGGAAAGGTAAGTATTAGTATAACTATACAGATATATAACTGCTATCATTATAGCTACACAAGATATACAGGTATTGCGGGTATCAGTATAACTATACAAGATATTTTACTGCTCTATCAGTATAACTATACAAGAGATATTGCTGCTATCAGAATAACTATACAAGATCTATTACTACTGTCAGTATAACTATACAAGATATATTGCAGCTATCAGTATAAATATACATGATATATTACTGCTATAAGTATAACAATACATGATAAATAGCGGATATCAGTATAACTATACAAGATATATTACTACTATCAGTATAACTATACCAGATATATTGCTGCTATCAGTATAACTATACAAGATATATTGCAGCTATCAGTATAACTATACAAGATATATTTCTGCTATCAGTACAACTATACAAGATATATTACTGCTATCAGTATAATTATTAAATATATATTGCGGCTATCAGTATAACTATACAAGATATATTGCTGCTATCAGTATAACTATACACGATCTATTACTACTGTCAGTAATCCTATACAGTTATATTGCGGGTATCAGTAGAACAATACAAGATATATTACTGCTGTATCAGTATAACTATACAAGATATATTGCTGCTATCAGTATAACTATACAAGATATATTACTGCTATCAGTACAACTATACAAGATATATTACTGTTATCAGTATAATTATAAAAGATATATTGCGGCTATCAGTATAGCTATACAAGATATTTTGCTGCTATCAGTATAATTATACAAGATATATTACTGCTGTATCAGTATAACTATACAAGATATATTGCTGCTATCAGTATAACTATACAAGATATATTACTGCTATCAGTACAACTATACAAGATATATTACTGTTATCAGTATAATTATAAAAGATATATTGCGGCTATCAGTATAACTATACAAGATATATTGCTGCTATCAGTATAACAATACAAGATATATTACTGCTATCAGTACAACTATACAAGATATATTACTGTTATCAGTATAATTATAAAAGATATATTGCGGCTATCAGTATAGCTATACAAGATATTTTGCTGCTATCAGTAACACTATACAAGATATATTACTGCTGTATCAGTATAACTATACAAGATATATTGCTGCTATCAGTATAACTATACAAGATATATTACTGCTATCAGTACAACTATACAAGATATATTACTGTCATCAGTATAATTATAAAAGATATATTGCGGCTATCAGTATAACTATACAAGATATATTGCTGCTATCAGTATAGCTATACAAGATATATTGCTGCTATCAGTATAATTATACAAGATATATTACTGCTATCAGTACAACTATACAAGATATATTGCTGCTATCAGTATAGCTATACAAGATATATTACTGCTATCAGTATAACTATACAAGATATATTACTGCTATCAGTATAACTATACAAGATATATTACTGCTATTAGTACAACTATACAAGATATATTACTGCTATCAGTATAACTATACAAGATATATTACTGCTATCAGTATAACTATACAAGATATATTACTGCTATCAGTACAACTATACAAGATATATTGCTGCTATCAGTATAGCTATACAAGATATATTACTGCTATCAGTATAACTATACAAGATATATTACTGCTATCAGTATAACTATACAAGATATGTTGCTGCTATCAGTATAGCTATACAAAATATATTGCTGCTATCAGTATAACTATACAAGATATATTACTGCTATCAGTACAACTATACAAGATATATTACTGTTATCAGTATAATTATAAAAGATATATTGCGGCTATCAGTATAGCTATACAAGATATTTTGCTGCTATCAGTATAATTATACAAGATCTATTACTACTCTCAGTAAAACTTTACAAGATATATTGCGGCTATCAGTATAACTATACAAGATATATTGCAGCTATCAGTATAACTATACGAGATATATTACTGCTATCATTATAGCTACGCTAATACCATTATACACAAAATGGTTTCATAATACACCTAATTTCATCTTTAGTCGCAAAGGGATACTACATCAAACACAGGGATACAACAATGAACCAAGGAATACCAAAATACACAAAATGGCAACATATTACACCTAATTATACCTTTAGTCACAAACAGATACTACAGCACACACAGGGATCCAATAATGAACCAAGGAATACAAAAATACACAAAATGGCATTATAATACACTTAATTATAAATTTAGTCACAAAAGGATAGATACTACAACACACAAAGGGATACAACAATGAACCAAGGAATATTAAAATACACAAAATGGCATTATAATACACTTAATTATATCTTTAGTCATAAAGGGATACTACAGCACACACAGCTATTCTAAAATTAACCAAGAAATATTAAAATACACAAAATGGAATCATAATACACCTATTTATATCTCTAGTCACAAAGAGATACTACAGTACACACACGGATACAAAAATGAACCAAGGAATACCAAAATATACAAAATGGCATCATCATACACCTAATCATACCTTTAGTCACAAAGGGATACTACAGCACACACAGGGATACAACAATGAACCAAGAAATATTAAAATACACAAAATGGCATTATAATATACCTAATCATACCTTTAGTCATAAAGGGATACAACAGCATACACAGGGATACAACAATGAACCAAGGAATACCAAAATACACAAAATGGCATTATAATACACATAATTATACTTTTAGTCACAAAGGGATACTACAACATACACAGGGATACAACAATGAACCAAGGAATATTAAAATACACAAAATGGCATTATAATACACCTAATCATACCTTTAGTCACAAAGGGATACTACAGCACACACAGGGATACAAGAATGAACCAAGGAATATTAAAATACACAAAATGACATTATAATACACTTAATTATACCTTTAGTCATAAAGGGATACTACAGCACACACAGTTATTCTAAAATGAACCAAGGAATATTAAAAACACAAAATGGCTTCATAATACACCTATTTATACCTCTAGTCACAAAGAGATAATACAGTACACACAGGGATACAACAATGAACCAAGGAATACTAAAATACAGAAAATGTCATCATAATACACTTATTATACCTTTAGTCGCAAAGGGATAGATACTACAACACACACAGGGATACAACAATGAACCAAGTAATATTAAAATACACAAAATGGAATTATAATACACATAATTCTACCTTTAGTCACATAGGGATAGATACTACAACACACACAGGGATACAACAATGAACCAAGTAATATTAAAATACACAAAATGGAATTATAATACACATAACTATACCTTTAGTCACATAGGGATAGATACTACAACACACACAGGGATACAACAATGAACCAAGTAATATTAAAATACACAAAATGGCATTATAATACACTTAATTATACCTTTAGTCACAAAGGGATAGATACTACAACACACACAGGGATACAACAATGAACCAAGGATTAATAAAATACACAAAATGGCATTTTAATACACCTAATTATACCTTTAGTCACAAAGGGATACTACAGCACACACAGTTATTCTAAAATGAACCAAGGAATATTAAAAACACAAAATGGCTTCATAATCCACCTATTTATACCTCTAGTCACAAAGAGATACTACAGTACACACAGGAATACAACAATGAACCAAGGAATATCAAAATGTACAAAATGGCATCATAATACACCTAATCATACCTTTAGTCACAAAGGGATACTACAGCACACACAGGGATTTAACAATGAACCAAGGAATACTAAAATACAGAAAATGTCATCATAATACACTTATACCTTTAGTCACAAAGGGATAGATACTACAACACACACAGGGATACAACAATGAACCAAGTAATATTAAAATACACAAAATGGCATTATAATACAAATAATTATACCTTTAGTCACATTAGAATAGATACTACAACACACACTGGGATACAACATTGAACCAAGTAATAATAATATACACAAAATGGCATTATAATACACTTAATTATACCTTTAGTCACATAGGGATAGATACTACAACACACACAGGGATACAATAATGAACCAAGGAGTAATAAAATACACAAAATGGCATTTTAATACACCTAATTATACCTTTAGTCACAAAGGGATACTACAACACACACAGGGATCCAACAATGAACCAAGGAATATTAAAATACACAAAATGGCATTATAATACACATAATTATACCTTTAGTCACAAAGGATAGATACTACAACACACACAGGGATACAACAAAGAACCAAGGAGTAATAAAATTTACAAAATGGCATCATAATACACCTAATCATCCCTTTAGTCACAAAGGGATACTACAGCACACACAGGGATACAACATTGAACCAAGGAATACTAAAATACAGAAAATGTCGTCATAATACACTTATTATACCTTTAGTCACAAAGGGATAGATACTACAACACACACAGGGATACAACAATGAACCAAGTAACATTAAAATACAGAAAATGTCATCATAATACACTTATTATACCTTTAGTCACAAAGGGATAGATACTACAACACACACAGGGATACAACAATGAACCAAGTAACATTAAAATACACAAA
This sequence comes from Prosapia bicincta, assembly GCA_036971475.1. Taxonomy (NCBI): domain Eukaryota; kingdom Metazoa; phylum Arthropoda; class Insecta; order Hemiptera; family Cercopidae; genus Prosapia; species Prosapia bicincta. The sequence goes on along the minus strand of JBAIZL010000004.1, from coordinate 194,638,438 downwards.
ATGGCATTATAATACACCTAATTATACATTTAGTCATAAAGGGATATTACAACACACACAGGGATACAACAATGAACCAAGTAACAATAAAATACACAAAATGGCATTATAATACACATAATTATAACTTTAGTCACAAAGGGATACTACAACACACTCAGGGATCCAACAATGAACCAAGGAATATTAAAATATACAAAATGGCATTATAATACACTTAATTATACCTTTAGTCACAAAAGATAGATACTACAACACACACAGGGATACAACAATGAACCAAGGAGTAATAAAATATACAAAATGGCATTATAATACACCTAATTATACCTTTAGTCACATAGGGATAGATACTACAACACACACAGGGATACAACAATGAACCAAGGAGTAATAAAATACACAAAATGGCATTTTAATACACCTAATTATACCTTTAGTCACAAAGGGATACTACAACACACACAGGGATCCCACAATGAACCAAGGAATATTAAAATACACAAAATGGCATTATAATACACATAATTATACCTTTAGTCACAAAGGATAGATACTACAACACACACAGGGATACAACAATGAACCAAGTAATATTAAAATACACAAAATGGCATTATAATACACATAATTATACCTTTAGTCACATAGGGATAGATACTACAACACACACAGGGATACAACAATGAACCAAGTAATATTAAAATACACAAAATGGCATTATAATACACTTAATTATACCTTTAGTCACAAAGGGATAGATACTACAACACACACAGGGATACAACAATGAACCAAGGAGTAATAAAATACACAAAATGGCATTTTAATACACCTAATTATACCTTTAGTCACAAAGGGATACTACAACACACACAGGGATCCAACAATGAACCAAGGAATATTAAAATACACAAAATGGCATTATAATACACATAATTATACCTTTAGTCACAAAGGATAGATACTACAACACACACAGGGATACAACAATGAACCAAGGAGTAATAAAATTTACAAAATGGCATCATAATACACCTAATCATCCCTTTAGTCACAAAGGGATACTACAGCACACACAGGGATACAACAATGAACCAAGGAATACTAAAATACAGAAAATGTCGTCATAATACACTTATTATACCTTTAGTCACAAAGGGATAGATACTACAACACACACTGGGATACAACAATGAACCAAGTAATATTAAAATACACAAAATGGCATTATAATACTCTTAATTATACCTTTAGTCACAAAGGGATAGATACTACAACACACACAGGGATACAACAATGAACCAAGTAACATTAAAATACACAAAATGGCATTATAATACACCTAATTATACCTTTAGTCATAAAGGGATATTACAACACACACAGGGATACAACAATGAACCAAGTAACAATAAAATACACAAAATGGCATTATAATACACATAATTATAACTTTAGTCATAAAGGGATACTACAACACACACAGGGATCCAACAATGAACCAAGGAATATTAAAATATACAAAATGGCATTATAATACACTTAATTATACCTTTAGTCACAAAGGATAGATACTACAACACACACAGGGATACAACAATGAACCAAGGAGTAATAAAATATACAAAATGGCATTATAATACACCTAATTATACCTCTAGTCATAAAGTTATATTACAACACACACAGGGATACAACAATGAACCAAGGAATACCAAAATACACAAAATGGCAATATAATAAACTTAATTATACCTTTAGTCACAAAGGGATACTACTGCACACACAGGGATACAACAATGAACCAAGGAGTACCAAAATACACAAAATGGCAATATAATAAACTTAATTATACCTTTAGTCACAAAGGGATACTACTGCACACACAGGGATACAACAATGAACCAAGGAGTACCAAAATACACAAAATGGCAATATAATAAACTTAATTATACCTTTAGTCACAAAGGGATACTACTGCACACACAGGGATACAACAATGAACCAAGGAATACCAAAATACACAAAATGGCAATATAATAAACTTAATTATACCTTTAGTCACAAAGGGATACTACTGCACACACAGGGATACAACAATGAACCAAGGAATACCAAAATATACAAAATGGCACCACAATACACTTAATTATATCTTTAGTCACAAAGGGATACTACTGCACACAAAGGAATAACATAGCACAGAAAAAGATGTTGCGCAACGAAAAGGTACAGCATTACAAAAGAGGGACCACATCATACAATGGGATACTGGAATACAAAATGAGTTCAATAAATGAAAGAGTCATATTACACCGAGCAATACCGTAGCACGGAAATGAATAAAAAGCAATGTTTTTGTCGATTAACAAGTTCATTTGACAATATGTATAATAAAACTTTGGTTTTATAATTATATTTGAAAGATATTTTGAGATATTTTTTTATATTATTCATGCTATTGATTAACATTATTAAGCTGTTTTTTGAAAAGAGGAGAAATAATTCTTCTTTTAATGACGTTTTCTTTAGAATTAATTCTATGTATATATTTAATTTTATAGATAAAGATTTTCCAAATGAGTTTCCAACATACTAAATGCTATTCTCCATCTCCCAATATTGCAACACCTTCTGCTACCAGAGTCTAATCCGAAATCTTTATTAAAAAAGTTTCTTCTTGTCGAGTCAATATTTGTGCCACGGCCACGAGCTTCCTTAATACTCCATCCGAAATATTAGCGATATTAAATCTCTAGGATTTATTAATTTTGTAATTTATAATATCCAATATGTACGTTTAACATAATAGTTCATGAGGTGCAAAAATTTGAACAAAAAATGGGGAGTATGTAATATTCCAAGTGTGGTACTGTACTGATCTCGAAACTGCGGACACCAATAGCGTTTTCGGAAGTAATTAATCACTGTATAGTTCGACCCTTTGGTTCAGATATATTGAAATATATTTTCTTTACTCGAGTATAACACGTTTAAGAAATAAAAATCATATTTTTGTTTACATTTTGTTGTAGCCTGCATTTGTATGGAAGTATTACTTCGAGAGAACTTTTGTATCCGAGTTAAGTGCAAAGATTTATATTATTTGAGCCTAAATGTGGCGTTTATTATATTACTGGGCTAGTACTCGTACAAAATACAAAACTGAATGGATATTTTAGATATTTCAGTCAACTTTTCACGCTCCAGTTTATTTGTGACTCTTTTGAAGCCACGTGTCACACAATAGCTGTATAGTGGGAGTAATAAAATGCAATGACAGGTTTACAAACTTCAAATACAACAGTAGAAGGGGGAGAACGGAAATTTATAAATACCGCAACAATATCAATGTTAGTAATCAATGTTTTGAAGAAACCCTGTTTATAATGAATTTAAATCAGTGTTTTATTGTAAGATGGGAGTAACCATGGAAGGAAATAGGTAGTAGATTTATTGCTCTGTTAGATGACGTCAGTAAATAATAATTTCACAACTCTAGGTAAAGCAGAAATACATCATACTTTGTATTCGACGAGCCTAGTGAAAATATAAGATATTATAACTATGGTAAATTCTCTTCTATGTAGAAACATCTTTTAATTGAGTTTATAGAAAACAGTTATAGTAAATAAATTAACATTTTTATAAACCTTTTACTCTATTGCACAAGAAAAATATTCACTATCTCTCACACTATGAGGCAAACAGATCCACAATGTAACAGTTTGACGGAAGCAATGGAATGCGTAAGTGGCGGCACAAATAGGCTCATTGTTTACTGACTGTGTAAGTGGAGGCATGCATTCGTCAGGTGGGAGAGTTAGTTAAATGCACGTTTGACTACAGGTAGTAGATATTGCAGCACTGCATCCCATTAAGTACTCGCGTTACTACTACGTTTTCTAAAAACGTTCAATTAATTACCCTGTGTGGAATTACTAACATTCTTTCACAGATAGTATTATTATAAAAAAAAATGTTAGTACTTTATTAACTTATATATATTTCTTTAATATGTGTATCAGGTATAGCCTACCATACCTTGACAGTAAAACAGTATTAATTTTTTAAATCGTCTCAAGTGAATGTAGGAATATTTTATGACAATATAACAATATTGTTACTTCTGCAGGGATGCTAATATTGCCCGTTTTACCTGCTCTTAAAATAACTTATGCAGTAGAACATCCTACCTATAATTAGAAATTCTGAAGAGAAAATTGAAAAAATGTTTACAATAAATGATATAACTTGCAATACAGTTTAGTACAAAAATGAAACTTTAAAGATGGCATTTAAAGAAAATGCAAAAGGAGTGTTGGATATATATAATAAATCTCATTTTATCTAAAAAAATATTAATTCCTATTTGTAATCGGTTATATTCTTTTGAAGTTGAGAGAGATTTAACCAGACTGGTCAAAACCATAACTATCTTTGTCACTACTATGACAATAATAATAAATATATTATAACAAATATCTAATTAAAAATAAATAATATAGATTTCAGAAATACTAACATATGTTAATAATTATTCCACAACAATCAAAATTTGTGAAAGAGAACAAATTTCTATCTCAATGATAAAAATATATTTAAATTCGGTTTAAGTAAGAGAATTTTAAATTAAAAAACGAAATTTATGCATTAAACGGTTAGAATCTTGACACCGTTCGAGAAAAGTGTTCGAGAGTTTAAAAAATATTGAATAATTTATAATTTGTTAACTTTAGTGTGTGTGTGTGTGTGTGTGTGTGTGTGTTTGTGTGCGCGTGCGTGCGTGTGTGTGTGTGTGTGTGTGTGTGTGTGTGTGTGTGTGGGTGTGTGTGTGTGTGTGTGATAAACGCAAGTTCTTTTTTGTAGGTAGAACACACAAACAAACGCATACACACGTGCAGACGCACACGCACACACTTACTCTCTCTCTCTCTCTCACACACACACACACACTGAAACGGGGATTTTACATCCGTTTACAACTCCAAATTTGCAGAAAGTTAACATCATTAAATAGTTATTTACATAACAAATAGTTTGTAATCCCTACAAGATTACTGAGAAAATTAAATCTTTTGCACGGGCTAGATGTCAAGCACAGGCGGGAAGAATTTTCAAATTAGTTAAATTAAACAATAATTTATGTGTTTATAAATTTTTTGGTCTCTTTAAAATGGTTCTGTCTGACCTGTAGCAACCTGAAATAATGCAAAGCTCGAATGTTAGCAATGGAAACGTAGTTTGACCCAGATTGAAAGATTGTTTGCGTATTAATAAAAATGTCAATAAAATCATGAACTAAAGCAAAAAAATGCGTAATTAATAATATGAAAAGTAATATAATTAGAAAAAAAACACATATTCTAAATGGGGAAAATATAAAATAAAGCAAAATTTGAAGAATTGTACTGAAAAAGAGTTCAAAGTAAGAGCTAAGGGCGTAGTGATTGGTAAATTAGCCGGTGCGGGTAAAATAATAAACATGGTCCTACGTACTGTCTTGCCATTTTGAAATAAAGCTAAACATGTGAGACTAAATAATCTGTGAACACTTTTATACTTTCTAAATAAGCTACAACACTGACAAAACAAGAATACCAACGCTACTCGGCCGAATATTAAATAGTAATAAACACAAATTAAACATGATAATGCGAAAAAAATATAGTAAAAATTAACACTTATTTGAATATTTAAATAAATTAATAAAACAATTATTGTAAAGTAAATTATATTGATGGCCATACAATTTACACATACAAACACACCAAACGCCTATTCACATTACAGTAAATGTCTCGTAAACAATATTAAATTTTCAACTATTAACCTGCATCTTATCGTCAACCAGCATTGTCAGCATTATCAATAACATGTCATCATGTTGAGCAACAGTTGTTAAGGATATGTTTGATGGAGTGTTGTATAGCTAAAACAAATGATGCCGTTTGTTGTAACAACACCGCCACTTGTGTTCAACATAATGAGGTACAGGCATTGTGTCGGCAGTTAATTGAATTGCCGCGTACGTTCTCTGCGGAACATTTCGTTACTCACGCCTAAACTCCAGTCTTTCAGAAAGTCGGAGCCAAGCGCGTCTTAAGCTATGGGAATCTGTAGAAAGCAGGCATCTTGCGCCTGTGTGTTACATTTGCCGTATTATTCTACGTCGATTAACTTGAACAAGGTATGCCATTCAAAACTTTACGTAGCATCGTTGTGCGCAGGCGTAAGTCCAACGTGTTTATACAACAAACGTTTACATTAAATAATACCGACGTAATATGTAGACCAATTTGACCAATATAACTTTAACATTATTTAAAGTTATACAAAGTTATTCTGGACACATTAAGTAATTGTATTTAATTATTGGTTAAATGTTTGTTATTATATGGGTTTTACCAGGTTTTGTAAGTAGTATATACTATTGTAAGTAGGTATGTATTACTATTGTATACTATTGGTAGGTATGTATACTATAGTATACTATTGTAAGTAGGTACCGGTTTTTGAGTTAGGTTTGTATCAAGACCTTCAAAGACGGATGTGGGTAAGTGGAACTTACTGATTGGTTGACAAACGTCGCCTATTGGATGAGTGGGAGTGACTGTAGCAGCGACGATACTATCACTTGATTCTAACAAAGGCTTAGCAACTCTTTAGTTTCGGCTTATTACTGCTGCTATAATGGTTTACCTTTTCTACTGCTGTCATAGAGCTGCAAAGAGTATCACATTCCAGATTTTGTATCTTCGGTTCCATCTCGATTATCAGATCCAGCTGCTGTTTGTTTTCTGTCACCTCTCAGCGTTAAATCTAATTCTTTTCTTTTTGAACTTTTCATTTCCTATTCTGTTTCCAAATCTTCCTCTGCTGTCTTATCTTCTCCTCTTAATATTTGATTTCACGAATGACTCTTACAAAGAGATGAAGATGGGCTCCCATACAGTAGACTAAACATAAGTGGTAAGGTTTGATGTAGCAAAGGTTTGTTCAGAGACGTTCATTTATGTTGGATTCAAGGAAGTGTCTCCACATAGGAAAGAACTGATCAACCTTATCTTCGTAGGCATGACATTTGAACTTGCGTAGCCAATTGGCTGTTTTCTCGCATGACAGACGTACCATAGTGTTTCACGATTAATATCCATAACTAAATAATCCGTACAGTTTTAAGGTTTCAATACTTTTGTATACACTATGATATGGAATAGATCCAATAGGATGCTTATTTTGCTATGCAGTATGGGCCAGTACTGTCAGTACTTCTAAAGACGGAATAGATTTCTAACATATCAATCTGTTGATACGATCCAGGACAGATAGAAACTGAAGATGTTTTGCATAAAGAGTGCTTAAACTACTTACATGTACAACATCTAACGTGGAATCTCACGTAGAACCGTCACTTAAAACTGTATCGCTAGGCCAAACTTAGCGTGGCAATAATAAAAACAACAATACCAGTAACTCCAGCTCATATTCTATGGAGCTAAGGTACCAAATTGTGAATGATAATCAAATTTTGGACCTCCGTTCCTTAAGCTACCAATACAAACATATTAAATGCACGTAAAAATTAAATTAATGGGCATATGCTACGAAATATAGTCAATGCCCAAGTTAGATCTTGTCGTTAAAGCCCTGTAAGATATCTTTATTGATTCTATATTAAAAATTAGTCTGTCTGATACAATGTTTTTTATTACATTGTTATAACTTGAAATTGAAATCTCTCACCTATATTATAAAAAAATGTGAAACACAAATACGTCTTAAAATTAGTTACACAAATAAAGTAATTAAAAGTTTATGCTGTTCACACCATAATAAAAATCCATGTCCAATTTTTAAAACATAAACGATAACTTAAATAGTATAAGAAATAATTGTGAAGTACCTCATACTTAAAATATACTGTTAGATCATTAGTTTGGTAGGGGAAGGTGACTTCGGCAGTACGGAGCACTGATAAATTAAATTAAAAAAAAAATACTTTTGGGCGTGTTTAAGTTTTCACGGGGGATTTTGTATTACTTGTATTTTCATACTTGGATAACTTCAAAGAAAATACGCGGTAATACTAACCGCAAACATGTACAAACTATGTGTGAATAAACGATCCAATGTCTGTAATGTAAAACAAATTCCGTAATTAGATGTTTATTCTTAAAGCAATAATCTATAGCATTACCGTCAGAACAATGTGGCCGCACGACAAGGCTGCACGCTAAACAACAATTGTCCTACTATGGCGATCTCTAAATATTTAATGTTATAAATTTTAGTTATACATTCTTTTATACACGTAACATCCAATATTATTAAAGACATTTTATTGATTTCGGAATAATAATTTATCTTGAAAAGTATAAATAACAACTGATAATTTGTTGCAACTTTTTATAGAAGTTACTTCGTTGTATAATTGGTAATTTTAAAAAGATGGAAATTACAGTACGATTACTAGCAGAACAATAACATTATTAGGTCCAAATATAAAATACTTAATAATTCTAATCTTTTATCAATGCATTGTTTAAATCTTTAATAATATATTAAACAATGGAAAGCTTTAAATCCCGAGTCAGAATGTATAATTTGTTAGATGTTTCGAGGAATTTATTTATATAGGAGTCTCTAAAATTGGTATTAAAAAAAATATTTAATTGAACTTTTTTACTTAGTTCGTCTTTTGCCAACAATAACTTCTGAGTTGAAAATGTTGTTAAATAAAAATATAATCACGCCAAGGTCCAAGCAGCCAATTTTGATAGAAGCTGTGACAGCTGTAGGTTGCTCCTATTTATTCACTAAACAACCGACAAACACACTCTCTCCCTCTGTCTTTCTCACTCACCTTCTCCTTCTCTATCTATCTCACAGACACACACACACAACTCACATTGGCGCGAAAGTTTTTATATTTAGAGTAAGAAAGGAACCTAACGACACATTTATACTGTCCACGTGCGAATATGGATGCCTGTTAGTATAGACAGAGGAAGCACGAAGAGTGCGTTTCTCACAACATAATTTTATTCCTCGTACAAACACCAGTCATTCTTTAAATTTGAATGGTTTGCAGTGTGACTTAAGCCGTGTAGCTTATGTTGTTTGTTCAAGTCGGAAACACATTTCCGGATGTAGTTCCCGCAATGGTAAAACAGACAGTAGATGTCTTTCCCCGGTTTGCACTGAAATCAAAACGAACAACCTATACACTAAACTTATTAAAATTAAATAATAAATATAATGAATAGTATAAACTATATATATATATAATTTCATATATATATATATATATATATATATATATACGTGGATGTGTGTGTGTGTGTGTGTGTATATATTGGCTATTAAATAAAAGTCATGTGACAGTAGTGTATTACGTAGATAGAGAAGGGGTCTGAGATATTGACGTCAAGCAAGAACCTTCCTGGTACTCTTGAGTGGAACTTTGTTTTCTTTACCCCACTTGTACAGTTCGCCACAGCTGGAAGGAATGCACGGAATGCGGTGAAAAACCCCCACATTTGGCCCAGCTGTTAGTGTACTACCCTTTGCAGAATTGTAAAAACATCATCCCTCCTACCTGCTCACTGTTAGACCTTGCCGTAACACTGTCATCTAATTCATCTTTAACCTATTTAAATTGTCTAAAAGATTATATCACTTACTAACCTTGATAAAAATTTCAACCAAAGGTTATATTTTTACTTTCCCACATTTGTCTTAATGTCTGTGTCCTTCCTATGTTACATCAGCCAACTTGACTGTTACGGAGTTGTAGTGTCCTTCCTATGTTACATCAGCCAATTTGACTGTTACGGAGTTGTAGAGGAGATCAAATGAAGAGGAATCGGTAAATAAATTTATCGACGGAGGGAGTGGGTTGGCGCTCTGAGGTTATGCTACGTTCTCCAAGATTAGGAATGTGGAGAAAGAGGTAGTAAACCATGAATAATTCAAATACTTAGACCGTATCAGGAGAGGATATTAGTATGTACTGCTGTACCTCATTGTCCAGGACCCTCTGTAAGAGATTGTGCTGTAGCTATGTTCATCGATTGTTAACGGCAGAGGTATCGGGAGTGCAAGTGACTACCCAACCTAAAGGATAGGAGAGCCTTTCAATGGCATGAGAAAAGAACACAACCAATCTAGGAGGCACTGGAATGAGAGCTCCATAGTTACCTCTGGCCTTACCAACATTAGTAGAAACTGGAAACATTGAATGTGAGTTCATGCTTCTTAGGAAGGAACTCCAACAGTATTACGGAGGATATTAACACACTTTGTAGAATCTCGCCTCGCAAAGTATCTAGGCGCATCCACAAGTAGGGTAGCTGGAGTTCCAGTGCTACCTCTGGCTTTACCAACACTAGTAGAAACTGGAAACATTGAATGTGAGTTCATGCTTCTTAGGAAGGAACTCCAACAGTATTACGGAGGATATTAACATAATTTTTAATTCTCTCCTCGCGAAGTGTCCAGGCGCATCCACAAGTAGGGTAACTGGAGTTCCACTGCTAACTAAGACGATTTTAGGAGGACCTCTTTATGTATATATTTGCAATTCATATGTATGAATAACTTTAAAAATAACTAAATATTTTAAACACCTTATGCCATCAAGAAAAACTATTTCACCAAAAAAACTTTGAATTTGAAAATTCAAAGTTTATCGTTTGAAACGTTAGTAAATGATTTCTAAAGTTATTAAAAAATAAGTAAATCCAATAATCTATATGAAATTCGAGTTGAACTTGGACTACATTTCTTCACCTTCGTACAGAAACGTTAGTAAATGATTTCTAAAGTTATTAAAAAATAAGTAAATCCAATAATCTATATGAAATTCGAGTTGAACTTGGACTACATTTCTTCACCTTCGTACAGAAACGTTAGTAAATGATTTCTAAAGTTATTAAAAAATAAGTAAATCCAATAATCTATATGAAATTCGAGTTGAACTTGGACTACATTTCTTCACCTTCGTACATCATCGCATACATCAAGCTTTTATAATTTTCAAAATAATTTATATCAATAAATAGCTCAGATATTGTGAATGTATCTTTTGTCGTTTTGAAAAAATTGTATTAAGAAATTAATAAAGTAGTTCGGAATTGCAGGTTTTGCGATTTGGAATCAGTGCATGTATGAGTATAAGTGAAGAAGTGCTTGGTGCTTGCAGTAAGGAATACTCTACTTACTCTCTTCCCGGCGGGAACGCACTCGAATTTAGCGCCCTCGTGAGACTGGATCAAAATATACATAGCCATAACAAGGGACAGAAAAACGAGTTTCGCAATGTCTGCAAACGTCACTACGGCTTCGCTCACTTTCATTTTGTATAGATGAAAAACGCTTTTATCTTACGCTGTGTATAATGAAAGTTCTATTAATGAGGTGTAACCAATCAAGGAAGGCCGTGCAATTGTTTATAAACTAGAACAAAGCAATACGTGTGGACGAAGAACAATAGCCTAAGCTTATAAAATAATAGCTTTATCAAAGACTCTCGGCTTTCAACTCTTCCTGATGTATGTACGGGTAATAAATTTTAATACCTTTAGCAACAAAAACGAGTATAATACAATGCCTATGTAAAAATACTTTGAAAATCTAGAAGTGTTCCTTTGTATGAGCTACACATTCTCTAAAGTAACTATTAGTCCTCCAATAAAGAGTTTACATAAAGTTATTGACGAGACATTACACAGTACCTTCTAAACCACACCCCCATTGTCAAGTATATGATGGCACATTACACAGAACATACTAACACATGCCCTCATTGCAAAGTATCTGACGGCACATTATACAGGTTATTCCGAACCACACCATCATTGCGAAGTATCTGATGACACATTACACAGTACATTATAACACACATCCTTATTGCGAAATTATCTGATTGGACATTAAACAGTATATTTTACCACGCATAGTTATAGCAATTTTATCGAATGGGATATTACACAGTACATTATAAACCACACCCTCGTTGCAAAGTATATTACGGCACATTACACAGGACATTCCATTCCACACCATCAATGCAAAGTATCTGATTACAGATTACACACTACATTCTAACACACATCCTCAATCAAAGTATATGATGACACATTACACAGTACACTCTCATACACATCCTCAAAGCAAAGTATCTAATGGGATATTACACAGTACACTCTTACACACATCCTCGTTGCAAAGTATCTGATTACAGATTACAGACTACATTCTATCACACATCCTCAATGAAAGTATATGATGACACATTACGCGGTACACTCTCACACACATCCTCAAAGCAAAGTATCTGATGGGATATTACAGAGTACACTCTTACACACATCCTCGTTGCAAAGTACCTGATTACACTCTACATTATAACATACACCCTCAATGAAAGTATATGATTACATATTACACAGTACATTATAACACACATCCTTATTGCAAATTTATCTGATTGGACATTAAACAGTATATTTTACCACACATACTTATAGAAATTTTATCGAATGGGATATTACACAGTACATTATAAACCACACCCTCGTTGCAAAGTATATTACGGCACATTACACAGGACATTCCATTCCACACCATCATTGCAAAGTATCTGATTACAGATTACACACTACATTCTAACACACATCCTCAATGAAAGTATATGATGACACATTACACTGTACACTCTCACACACATCCTCATTGCAAAGTATCTGATGGCACATTACACAGTAAAAATCTAACACACATCCTTAGTGCAAAGTATCTGCTTACACAATAACCAGTACACTCTAACACACATCCTCAAAGTAAAGTATCTGATGGGATATTACACAGTACATTATAACAGACATTCTCATTGCAGAGTATCTGATAGGACATTACACAGTACATTCAAACAAACTTCCTTATTGCAAAGCATCATGTCACATTACACAGTACATTATAACACACAAACCCATTGCAAAGTATCTGACAACATATTACACAGGATATTCCGAACCACACCATCATTACAAAGTATCTGATGACACATTATAGAGTACATTCTAACACACACATCCTCTCTTTACAAAGTATCTGATGGGACATTACACAGTACATTCTAACACACATCCTTATTGCAAAGTATTTGATGCACATTACACAGTACATTCTAAACCACACCTTCATTGCAAAGTATCTGACAACATATTACACAGGATATTCCGAACCACACCATCATTACAAAGTATCTGATGACACATTATAGAGTACATTCTAACACACACATCCTCTCTTTACAAAGTATCTGATGGGACATTACACAGTACATTCTAACACACATCCTTATTGCAAAGTATCTGATGCCACATGACACAGTACATTCTAAACCACACCTTCATTGCAAAGTATCTGATTACACATTACGCAGTACATTTTAACACACATCCTCATTGGAAAGTTTCAGATAAAACCTATATACTGAATATCTAAGAGAGCTAACAATTCTTAAACAGTCGCTGACATAGCAAGTTCCACGATTCCTCATGTCCACTGTCGACCATTCACACAACGTTTATGGTTCTTATCAAAACTGATATCATCAAACTTCTGGGAACCATTAGCGCAAATGACTTAAATTTAGGTAAGTACCTATTTTAACACACAAATTATGTTTAATTTGAAGGCATTCAAGTTTAGGGGTAATGCAACCATATGAATTAACGGCGTTCGAGATTAGGCGCATGCACCCATACTATTTTGAAGGCGTTCGAGTTTAGTAGCAATGCACCCATACTAATTTGAAGGCATTCGGGTTAAGGTACAATGCACCCATACTAATTTAAAGGTGTACTAGTTTGGGTGCAATGCATCTATACTCATTTGAAGGCGTTCGAAATTATGTGCAATGTACCCATACTATTTTGAAGGTGTTTGAGTTTAGGTGCAATGCACCCATACTAATTTCAAAGTGTTCGGGTTTAGGTGCATATTACCCATACTAAATTGAAGGCGTTCGAGTTTAGGGGCAATGAACCGATACCAATTTGATGGTAGTTGAGTTTATTTGCTATTCACCCATACTAATTTGAAGGCGTTCGAGTTTAGGTGCAGTGCACCCATACTAATTTGAAGGCGTTCGAGTTTAGGTGCAATGCACCCATACTAATTTGAAGGTATTTTAGTTTAGGTTCAATGGACCCATACTAATTTGAAGGAGTTCGAGCTTAGGTGCAATGCACCCATACTAATTTGAAGGCGTTTTAGTTTAGATACAATGAACCCATACTAATTTAAAGGCGTTAGAGTTTAGGTGCAATGCACCCATACTAATTTCAAAGTGTTCGGGTTTAGGTGCATAGCACCCATACTAAATTGAAGGCGTTCGAGTTTAGGGGCAATGAACCGATACCAATTTGATGGTAGTTGAGTTTATTTGCTATTCACCCATACTAATTTGAAGGCGTTCGAGTTTAGGTGCAGTGCACCCATACTAATTTTAAGGCGTTCGAGTTTAGGTGCAATGCACCCATACTAATTTGAAGGCGTTTTAGTTTAGGTTCAATGGACCCATACTAATTTGAAGGAGTTCGAGGTTAGGTGCAATGCACCCATACTAATTTGAAGGCGTTTTAGTTTAGGTTCAATGGACCCATACTAATTTGAAGGAGTTCGAGGTTAGGTGCAATGCACCCATACTAATTTGAAGGCGTTTTAGTTTAGATTCAATGGACCCATACTAATTTGAAGGAGTTCGAGTTTAGGTGCAATGCACCCATACTAATTTGAAGGCGTTTTAGTTTAGGTTCAATGGACCCATACTAATTTGAAGGCGTTCGAGTTTAGGTGCAATGCACCCATACTAATTTCAAAGTGTTCGGGTTTAGGTGCATAGCACCCATAACAAATTGAAGGCGTTCGAGTTTAGTTGCAATGAACCGATACCAATTTGATGGTAGTTGAGTTTATTTGCTATTCACCCATACTAATTTGAAGGCGTTCGAGTTTAGGTGCAGTGCACCCATACTAATTTGAAGGCGTTCGAGTTTAGGTGCAATGCACCCATACTAATTTGAAGGCGTTTTAGTTTAGGTTCAATGGACCCATACTAATTTGAAGGAGTTCGAGGTTAGGTGCATAGCACCCATACTAAATTGAAGGCGTTCGAGTTTAGGGGCAATGAACCGATACCAATTTGATGGTAGTTGAGTTTATTTGCTATTCACCCATACTAATTTGAAGGCGTTCGAGTTTAGGTGCAGTGCACCCATACTAATTTGAAGGCGTTCGAGTTTAGGTGCAATGCACCCATACTAATTTGAAGGCGTTTTGGTTTAGGTTCAATGGACCCATACTAATTTGAAGGAGTTCGAGGTTAGGTGCAATGCACCCATACTAATATGAAGGCGTTTTAGTTTAGGTTCAATGGACCCATACTAATTTGAAGGAGTTCGAGTTTATGTAATGCAACCATATTAATTAACGGCGTTCGAGATTAGGCGCATGCACCCATACTATTTTGAAGGCGTTCGAGTTTAGTAGCAATGCACCCATACTAATTTGAAGGCATTCGAGTTAAGGTACAATGCACCCATACTAATTTAAAGGTGTACTAGTTTGGGTGCAATGCATCTATACTCATTTGAAGGCGTTCGAAATTATGTGCAATGTACCCATACTATTTTGAAGGTGTTTGAGTTTAGGTGCAATGCACCCATACTAATTTCAAAGTGTTCGGGTTTAGGTGCATATTACCCATACTAAATTGAAGGCGTTCGAGTTTAGGGGCAATGAACCGATACCAATTTGATGGTAGTTGAGTTTATTTGCTATTCACCCATACTAATTTGAAGGCGTTCGAGTTTAGGTGCAGTGCACCCATACTAATTTGAAGGCGTTCGAGTTTAGGTGCAATGCACCCATACTAATTTGAAGGTATTTTAGTTTAGGTTCAATGGACCCATACTAATTTGAAGGAGTTCGAGCTTAGGTGCAATGCACCCATACTAATTTGAAGGCGTTTTAGTTTAGATACAATGAACCCATACTAATTTAAAGGCGTTAGAGTTTAGGTGCAATGCACCCATACTAATTTCAAAGTGTTCGGGTTTAGGTGCATAGCACCCATACTAAATTGAAGGCGTTCGAGTTTAGGGGCAATGAACCGATACCAATTTGATGGTAGTTGAGTTTATTTGCTATTCACCCATACTAATTTGAAGGCGTTCGAGTTTAGGTGCAGTGCACCCATACTAATTTTAAGGCGTTCGAGTTTAGGTGCAATGCACCCATACTAATTTGAAGGCGTTTTAGTTTAGGTTCAATGGACCCATACTAATTTGAAGGAGTTCGAGGTTAGGTGCAATGCACCCATACTATTTTGAAGGCGTTCGAGTTTAGTAGCAATGCACCCATACTAATTTGAAGGCATTCGAGTTAAGGTACAATGCACCCATACTAATTTAAAGGTGTACTAGTTTGGGTGCAATGCATCTATACTCATTTGAAGGCGTTCGAAATTATGTGCAATGTACCCATACTATTTTGAAGGTGTTTGAGTTTAGGTGCAATGCACCCATACTAATTTCAAAGTGTTCGGGTTTAGGTGCATATTACCCATACTAAATTGAAGGCGTTCGAGTTTAGGGGCAATGAACCGATACCAATTTGATGGTAGTTGAGTTTATTTGCTATTCACCCATACTAATTTGAAGGCGTTCGAGTTTAGGTGCAGTGCACCCATACTAATTTGAAGGTATTTTAGTTTAGGTTAAATGGACCCATACTAATTTGAAGGAGTTCGAGCTTAGGTGCAATGCACCCATACTAATTTGAAGGCGTTTTAGTTTAGATACAATGAACCCATACTAATTTAAAGGCGTTAGAGTTTAGGTGCAATGCACCCATACTAATTTCAAAGTGTTCGGGTTTAGGTGCATAGCACCCATACTAAATTGAAGGCGTTCGAGTTTAGGGGCAATGAACCGATACCAATTTGATGGTAGTTGAGTTTATTTGCTATTCACCCATACTAATTTGAAGGCGTTCGAGTTTAGGTGCAGTGCACCCATACTAATTTGAAGGCGTTTTAGTTTAGGTTCAATGGACCCATACTAATTTGAAGGAGTTCGAGGTTAGGTGCAATGCACCCATACTAATTTGAAGGCGTTTTAGTTTAGATTCAATGGACCCATACTAATTTGAAGGAGTTCGAGGTTAGGTGCAATGCATCCATACTAATTTGAAGGCGTTTTAGTTTAGATTCAATGGACCCATACTAATTTGAAGGAGTTCGAGTTTAGGTGCAATGCACCCATACTAATTTGAAGGCGTTTTAGTTTAGGTTCAATGGACCCATACTAATTTGAAGGCGTTCGAGTTTAGGTGCAATGCACCCATACTAATTTCAAAGTGTTCGGGTTTAGGTGCATAGCACCCATACTAAATTGAAGGCGTTCGAGTTTAGGGGCAATGAACCGATACCAATTTGATGGTAGTTGAGTTTATTTGCTATTCACCCATACTAATTTGAAGGCGTTCGAGTTTAGGTGCAGTGCACCCATACTAATTTGAAGGCGTTCGAGTTTAGGTGCAATGCACCCATACTAATTTGAAGGCGTTTTAGTTTAGGTTCAATGGACCCATACTAATTTGAAGGAGTTCGAGGTTAGGTGCAATGCACCCATACTAATTTGAAGGCGTTTTAGTTTAGGTTCAATGGACCCATACTAATTTGAAGGAGTTCGAGGTTAGGTGCAATGCACCCATACTAATTTGAAGGCGTTTTGGTTTAGGTTCAATGGACCCATACTAATTTGAAGGAGTTCGAGGTTAGGTGCAATGCACCCATACTAATTTGAAGGCGTTTTAGTTTAGGTTCAATGGACCCATACTAATTTGAAGGAGTTCGAGGTTAGGTGCAATGCACCCATACTAATTTGAAGGCGTTTTAGTTTAGGTTCAATGGACCCATACTAATTTGAAGGAGTTCGAGTTTATGTGCAATGCACCCATACTAATTTGAAGGCGTTTTAGTTTAGGTTCAATGGACCCATACTAATTTGAAGGAGTTCGAGGTTAGGTGCAATGCACCCATACTAATTTGAAGGCGTTTTAGTTTAGGTTCAATGGACCCATACTAATTTGAAGGAGTTCGAGTTTATGTGCAATGCACCCATACTAATTTGAAGGCGTTTTAGTTTAGGTTCAATGGACCCATACTAATTTTAAGGAGTTCGAGGTTAGGTGCAATGCACCCATACTAATTTGAAGGCGTTTTAGTTTAGGTTCAATGGACCCATACTAATTTGAAGGAGTTCGAGGTTAGGTGCAATGCACCCATACTAATTTGAAGGCGTTTTAGTTTAGGTTCAATGGACCCATACTAATTTGAAGGAGTTCGAGGTTAGGTGCAATGCACCCATACTAATTTGAAGGCGTTCGAGTTTAGGTGCAATGCACCCATACTAATTTGAAGGCGTTTTAGTTTAGGTTCAATGGACCCATACTAATTTGAAGGAGTTCGAGGTTAGGTGCAATGCACCCATACTAATTTGAAAGGGTTCGAGTTTAGGTGCAATGGCACCATACAAATTAGAAGGTGTTCGAGTTTAGGTGCATTGCAACCGTAAAAAGTCTGTACTAGTACCTAATTAGATGCATTGCAACCGCAAAAATTATTTACCCTTACTGTTTAGGTGCAATGTACCCATACTAATTTTAACGCATTACAGTTTAGGTACAATTACAGTTACGTGCCTGAATTGGCTCATTGCAACTATAAAAACTATGTACGTGAACCTGTATAATCGAAACGAAAACACAAAATATGTACATTTGCCTATTGTGGTGTAATGCAACGATAAAAATTTATACTCTTTCGTTGATAGACGCAATGCAACCATATAAACTATATATGCGTACCTGTTTAGGAGCTTTATAACCATATACAATATGTACGTGTACCTGCTAGGTACGTACCAACCATTTAAATTACGCGTGTGTGCTTGTCTAGGTGGATTACAACCATACAAACTGTGATGTTTATACAACTAGGAGAATTTGCAATTTCATTTTAAATTTAAATAGTTTTACCCGAATAAATGGACATTTCACTAATATCCATGTTAATTACATATCTAAATCTTAAAATTTCTGCTTTTTAGGTAAAATAAATCACGTGGTGTCTAATATTTTTATTATCCTGTTACAGCTTTGATAAAGATGTTCCCATTATAAATCTTCCCCCCAGCCCTCCCTTCGGTGCAAACAAAGGGCTTCTTAATTGCCCCTATGCAAGATAAATGAAGTCCTCCTTTTTCCTACAGCGATGTATAAAATTACATGCATCAAGATGCCTTAATTTGTGCCTGCGTTTGCGAGATAAAGAATGACCGTATATTTCTTTGCTTTACCTCAGTAAAAGGGTATATTTATTCAAATGGCCTGTAAGATCGGGGATGATTCTGTTCATACATTTTTTTACATTACACATATTTCTAGTATATTTAATTTCAACTAAAGTTTTAGAATAATTTATTTCCTTCTTAACCTTCCCTGGTTTTGTTAAACAATTTGAAATCCGGTGCTGGAAGTTGAAGAATGTATATATCTAGCTAGAGCCTTTCGGAATGTATTTTGCATGTTTATTTGTGCAAATTCAACTAAATGTATCGTAAACGGTAGATGTATAGATACTTGGATCTTATTACTTAGGCCACGTTTTTAGTAATCTCTGAAAGCGTAATCACAGAAACAAGCGCTGGAAGTGCTTCAATACAACCGAATCATAACTTTAACACTTTAACTCCCGAGATACCACTTTGTATTTGGAGCAATATCCATATCAATCTTAGAAAAGTTGCCTGACTGATGAAAAAAAATATGAATAAATTAACTAATATTTTATTATGTAAGGTTGTAAGCTGTAAGGTGGTACTAAATACTAGGAAAACTAATAGGTTCATATATTTCATTACAAGAATATTTATAAAAGAATACGCTCAAAGTATTACTTTAATGCTATATATTGATAGCCTCAGCCTAAGCATTCTGTTGTTTGTCACTGTCACTGTCTACAACAGCAATGTTGTTTGTCACTGTCACTATCTACAACAGCAATGTTGTTCGTCACTATCACTGACTACAAGAGCAGTGTTTTTTACCACTGTTACTGTCCTCAAAAGCAATGTTGTTTGTCACTATCACTGTTTACAAGAGCAGTGTTGTTTGTCACTATCACTGTTTACAAGAGCAGTGTTGTTTGTCACTGTCACTGACTACAAGAGCAGTGTTGTTTATCACTGTCACTGTCCTCAAAAGCAATGTTGTTTGTCACTGTTACTGTCCTCAAGAGCAATGTTGTTTGTCACTGTCACTGTCTACAAGAGCAGTGTTGTTTGTCACTGTCACTGTCTACAAGAGCAGTGTTGTTCGTCACTATCACTGACTACAAGAGAAGTGTTGTTTGTCACTGTCACTGTCTACAAGAGCAGTGTTGATCGTCACTATCACTGACTACAAGAGCAGTGTTGTTTACCACTGTCACTGTCCTGAAAAGCAATGTTGTTTGTCACTGTTACTGTCCTCAAGAGCAATGAACCATAAAGAGAACGGACACAATGACAGGAGAAAATGATGTGCGGCACTGGAAATAGGAGACAGGAACCTACTCGGGAGTTAATTTTACTAGATGGAAGTGATATTATTTGAGGACTAAGTGTAATTCTTCATTACTTTAAGAATTTTGTGTTAGAATTATGCAATAATATTTGGTTTATTTCTCCTTCCATTGACTAATATGAGACGATGTCAGTAGCAAGCAGTAACGGACAGATTCTTTAACAAAAATATATATATGTATATATATATATATATATATATATATATATATATATATATATATATATATATATATATATATATATATTCAATTGATTCAACACTAAACTTTGCTTTCACGTGGTTTTAAGTTTTACCAGCCCTTATTTACGTACGGCTAACATTGAAAATCACTAATGTATATTAACATATTTTTATATTTTAAATCTATTTAGCCTATCATTTTTATAAAATAGCCTAATTTTTTTGTTGGTGTATAGAAAGAGGGAAATCTATAAGGTTATAGACACTGGGAGAAACCATTAACAACATTCTCTTATTTTAGTCCCAAACTTTCTTTTCCTCTCCCTTAATAAATCCCCCATTGGTTATATCCAGAGGTTACCCTGCGGAAGCTACCAAATTGAAGTTTATGGCTCTCTTGTGACGTTGTTATTTTCCCCATCTTTTGACCCAGACGGTAATGTTTATAAATTTTATGTTACAAATAACTCAAATAGCTAAGAAACATACTGAAATTAGCTATATACTTTAAAGTGTTAACCTTAAACACTTTTCTAGAAAAATATTGGGTGTTCAGAGTGATTTAAAAACTCACATCAACACGTGGTAATTATTTCCTTGTCGCCCGTAATGGTGAATACGAACCAAGAGATCCTCATACCTGTGCAACAAACCAGTACGATTTAAATCACTGACGTCATGGTTTTGTATTTTCTATCCACAATACAAAATTATTATCTGTTATATGCGAGTAAAGAGAGAAATAGGGAGGGAAGAGGGAGAGAGAAAGAATAAACTAGAAAGAGAGGGATAGGGAGTGGGGGAGTGAGTGATAGGGAGGGATGAGAGGGAGGAAGAAAGAGAGGAGAAGAGAGAGCAAATATATTTCCCTCAATATGTATGTCTACATTACAAGTTTTCAGTCTACGGAGAACATTTCCCTGCGCTAAGGGCGAACATTTAAGAACATTTAAATGATAATTGTCGTTAAAATTTCAGTCACACTCGGCGAATAAAATTAATTACAAACTTTCACCGAAGCTTCACATTCACTGAAGCAACTAATAGACGTGACTTGTATATTGCCGTTAAATTTGCACTCTTAATCCGAAGGCCTGGAACTCAACAAAAAGAATAAAATGAAATGGGAGATTTCGTCTTAAGTAGCGTAACCTAGAATGTCTATGCAAACTGTTTACACGGGCAAAAATAACTCGAATAGCCCAAACAAAATCCAACACGCAACTGCACTTCTATTGTAAACAAAACCGCAGCCAAGAACCCGTCATTGGCACATCCTCATGTAATAGGGGTTTCCTCTAGCTTCTGTAGTAATTAGATTTTAATAATTTATTATTTGTTGCTCTAAAAATTAGTGTTTTACTAAAATATCTACTTCAAATACAAATAATGTTTTTGTGCTATTTTTGGAGAACCGCCGTAATATATGATGTTTATGTTAGTGTATACCTTGTAATGGTATAAAGAACTATTGTAAAAGTTGTTTCTAAGGGTTAAATATATTTACTGTAAGTGTTACATTTAATATATTTTTAGACATTTCTATTCAACCTATTCAAACTTGTCTAGTTAGAGCAGCTTTAGTTTGCGTGTGTATTAAGCCTAACTCCACACTTCTCGAGCTCTAACGATTTAACCTTCTCACTGCAGGTTATCGAGAATTTGGGGAACCAATGTGTTGGCACGGAGAGGCTCTTCTTGTCTTTAGGCCATCTTCTTTATATCCTCTGAAAACGTTGAAATATCCAGATCTAGCGGCAGTTCTGCAGCGTCTGCAGTATTCCTACATTCCCATACTGGCGCCATGGAACCAGACGGGCTTTAGAATCCGTTTGTAGATAGGGTAGTTACAAATTTGCCTAATATTTCCGGGTGTATAGTTTAGGAGAATACAGGGTATATAGAAGACGGACGGAGAATAAAATAACTACCGCCATAAAGTGGGTATTTGTTTACATAACTTGACAAATGTACAGGCATTATCAGAGCTGTAAGAGCGCTGCTTTGACAGTCATCGCGCAGGAATGTGAGCCGGACTAGTCGAACAGAGGTGTAAATAGTCCTTCTCCACGGCCGTATTGTACCACCATTATATTCCGGTACATTCAGAACTTTTGTTAACATTGTTTATTTGTATTTAACAATTGCAAAATATTGTTTAAGAAGCACATCATATTCACTCTTAGTTGGCCACTTACATTGCAACTATACAGAGATAAGTTTTTTCATTTGTGATATATTACCAGATTATACACCATTGTGCAGAATCTTATCGATGAGCGCAGCGCCAACTCTTATTTAAAATGAAACTCCTTATTTTTAAACTGGCCTAAGAATATAAAACTTGGGGTAAACATAAACTTCGAAACAACCGAATACATGTGTTTCGGGGGAGACGGACATATTTAATACCCCTGGAAACTGGGGTATTGGCATTATTAATCCCAGTGTGGGGAACTGGATTAGGCAAGTAGGGAAGAAACAGCTGTTCTACTACATAAGCTATAGCAAAAAATCATCTGTTTTATAAAATCATATGTTATCACTTAATTTAAGCCAAATGGGACGAAATAACTATATTGAATACCTTGTCTCTTTTGTTTTTCTTCCATGTAAAACTAAAATAGTTAATTGCTAAATTTAATTATTGGAATAATTTTTGAAAAAAAACTGTATTTCCATGAAGTGTCTTCACTACAAGTTTTAATAAAATTGTATTTGAACTTGAGTTGAATAATAAAAAGTATTTTATTATTGATTGAAAAATTGAACAAGATATGTGTACACACACACACACATACACACACACACACACACACACACACACACACACACACATACACACACACACACACACACACACATATATATATAGGCCATATATATATATATATATATATATATATATATATATATATATAAGGAGATTGTAAACTAATAGAATGAATTGAGAAAGGAACAAACAAAGTATAAATAAGTTTTATGTCAGAAGTATAGTGAATTATAGTAGGCAGTTGAAGAGCGAACAAAGAAAAAATCACGAAGCAACTGAAATGAACTTTTAGCGGAGAGTTGCCGGAAAACCGACACTGGAGACGGTCACCCCTGGCAAGAACTGTGAGATACTGAAGGTTGTTGAAGGTAGAGAGCAGGATGAGGACCTAAGGGCGGACAAGAAGAGTAGAGGGGGAGTCTAACAATATAAGAACGTTTTTCCTATAAAATAAAAGCACAAGTCATGAAAGGTATTTCACTCTTTAATGAAATAAATGTTTTCATTTATTAGCTAGAAATACATTAGTGCAAGAACTACTAGTTTTTTTCAGAAAGTTAGCCTCAATTACATCATATTTTAGAATCGTAAATTTTAAGATACAAATTTGTAAAAATGTATCGCAATATAACTATAAAGATTTTATAGTTTAAGTTTTAAATTAATTAATTGATATCTTGTAATTTATATATTATTGATTCAATTATCTTTAAGTTTGCATGCAAACATGAAAACCATCAATTTCTAAAAAACACAAAAGCTCAAATAAAATGCACATATCATTGGTTCACGTTTGAAATCTGGACGAATGTTAGTCATGGGTTTGGCAAAGCGTTTAACTTGGGTCAGGATTTATAGTCTGTCCGTGAGATGTCGGGCCACTTAATTTACATTCAAGTCCTTACATTGGACATTCATAATCTCTCCTTTAGACGCACTGGTAAGCTGAGTGAATTTCTCTTCGCAGAGGTCTTTAATTCTAATTTTAAAATTACCTGGTTTACATTAGCCTTTGCAACTAATTTTCCTGAAGTATATATATATATATATATATATATATATATATATATATATATATATATATAAGTTAGGTAGTACCGTATTTGGGTTCTACTACTAACAACTAAGAAGTTAAAATATTTTTTTAATGTGTATTTTTGAAAACCTAATGAGCGCCCGAGGGAAGTCTGTATACTTTTTACAGCTTGATCTGGAATATTTACACTTTTTGTTCATAAATACAAATTATTCCACGTATTATAACCAAAACGAACACCTCCTAATATCTCCGTAACATCTCATATAGAATCCACTGAGAAGATAATTACGTGAAGATTGTAAGGAAAGTGTTGTCATCGTTGTTTTGTGACGTCACAGCTACGTCATGATTCCCAGAGACCTGCGCACTGGCAAACTTACTTACCTGGATGTGGGTTATTTCGTTTATTCCTGAGGGCACAATGAGTATTCCATTCGTCTTGCAAAGGACAATGGGAAGGCTTTTGTTTACTCTTGGAAGATTTACAAAGGAGTGGGCTTATCAAAGTTACGTATTAAAACATGTCCCTCCTTTCTTCTTTACAAAGGTAAAAGGGATTAAAAACGCGGCTATGCAGCTGACACTGAGATGGAAGCAAAGCAAACCATCTTCCCTTCGTTTTTATTTAGAATGAGATGAAAATATGACCTCATAAAGTTTATTAAATAGAAAGTTCTTTATGTTTTTTAGTAGACAACATTTATTGATTTAAAGAATGGATTTTATTTGTAGGGATTAATTCAAATTTTAGGTCTATTTATAGTTTTGTATTGTTTATACATTACCTATCGCATTATTTGTAAGTGTGTATGTGTATGCGCGTATGTGTGCAAATTAAACTTTACAAAGGTTTTATTTAAATCTATTATTAATGTTGGAATTTATTTCTGTTAACTGCATATTTTTTTATCAAACAGCCAGGATATCTTAAGAAAAATATTAAATACCACAGCATTCCATACGTTAAAGCCGTTGCTCAGGCAAACAATATGTCATTAACTGGAGAGATAATACAAATATCATGAGAAAAACTAACTAATAAATAACACATATTATTTATAAGAATACACAGCTGCGAGAAACAGTTACTTGCTGAGAACAAAGCGTAACGATTTAAAACACCTAGCCTAAGGTGAACGAGTACATAGCGTGGTACGTTAAATCGTTATTTCTACTGCATATATATTAGGCCAAAATATAGTTAATTACATTCCTTTTACAAGTACACACTCTCCCTATTTATATCTTGTACACATTTTCAACTGTAAATAAAACAATTGTTATTCGTCCCATTAAGTTCAGATAACTTTTTTTAAACTTTTAGTTTTCTACAATATATATATATATATATATATATATATATATATATATATATATATATATCTTGTTTGAAATCAACACTTTAATCTTATACTCAAGTACAAATATAGAAATTGCAGTGGATAGCCATTGCTGTCAATACAGCTTTTTTTCAAATATCAATTGCATAATTAAATTTACTCAATAACTTTAAGTTTTTTATTAGGAGAAAAATCTTTCGCAAAAGGGAACGGTATGAAATGTAGTTATTTTGTACCATTTTGCTTAAAATAAGTGACAACATATGATTTAATAAAACAGCTGATTTTACGTTTTAGGTTATGTGATAGAACAGCTGTTTTAAGCATAGCTTATGTTACTTTATTTAATTCCAATAATTAAATGAAAAAAATATTTTATTTTGACCCAAGTAGAAGTTGACTTTAAAAAAAGAAAAGTTAGTTCTTTTATACTTCTTAAAGTAAAATAATATTTTATCCTAGAATAAATATATTCATTAAAAGTATTCTTGTTTTTGAAATATTTTTAATTTATTATATATATATATATATATATATATATATATATATATATATATATATATATATAGATAGTATACAACATAGGTTACATATAGGATCATATATTTTTTCAATTTTGTATAGTTTTTCATGGTGTAGTTTATTATAAATATATGAAGTGCAGAACACGGAATAATATTTATACAAAAAAAGGTATAGTGGTGTTTTCGATTAGTTTTAGGTCTAGCTTTCGCAAAACATTAATAAATGAATCCAATATATAAGAATTTAGTTTGGTGGTGGTATGTTTTAACAATTATTTGTGCTATACTACGAGCAATGCTTGGTATGCTAAAGATGTTGTGAACCATAGAAACTGTGTAATGCACACGAGCCATTAAACCACGGTTTCTTGGGCTTTAGAGCCGCTCATTAGAATCCCAAACCGTGACTAGGTTGGGTTGCGTTGGCATGCCTTTAAAAAATGTGTCCAATTCTTGGTGGCAGGCACATTCTGCGCTTTATCCAGGGAATGACATTTAATGGCAGCAACCTTTGTTGAAGAAGAAACACACAAATTCACACCAAGTAAGAAATAAACGTCAGCATGGGCTAGATGGAGTTATATGTTACTTTTGATGTAAATTATAGTGCGAATTCCTTTTACTTTTGCCTTTTTCAACTCATAGCTTCCCTCAATGACATAACAGATTCTGGTATCAAGATTATATTTATATGAAAAATAAACAATAATAGAAATATTTGAGAAGAATCTAGAAACATTCGTTGCTAATTGGAAGGAAGACATCTTTTCATTTTCGGCGTTGTTAGGACGACTCGATTCAATGCAGCAGGACTGGACGTATTCTATAAATATAGAAACCACCGCCCAAGACCGTTGGCAATATAAAATATTAAACTATAGGTTTATTAGAATACATGTGCGATAAATATGGCGAGTTTTTATTGTTCCACAGAGATGTTTGCTTCGCCGTTATCTGGCCCTAGTCCAGGGCTTAATGGGTCTCCGGCGATCGTAGTATCTTACAGCTCGGCCATTGTCATTTGGAGCCACTGATAAGCTACATCTAACTCTTTCACTTTGGTTTCGAAACGTTGCGTTCCTATACAATAAAAGTTTTTCGTGAATAATATATTAACTAGCCAAAGTGGTTTTATGGTGAATCAACATGTTTGCAATAAGGATTAACAATTAATAGCGAGAGTTTTACATTAACTACCTTAACTTTGCATCGGCAATATTGTGGTATACACAGTGGATATGTAATGAATACAGAAGTCAGCATGTACAACTTTAGTGGGGTTTCGTATGAGTTAGAAAATCTGTACAATTATGATCTTTATAGTGGTCCATATGGTGTATGGTACAGTGTATAATGTATGACATAACATGTGGTGTATGGTACAGTGTATAATGTATGGCACAACATGTGGTGTATGGTACAGTGTATAATGTATGACACAACATGTGGTGTATGGTACAGTGTATAATGTATGACACAACATATGGTGTATGGTACAGTGTATAATGTATGACACAACATGTGGTGTATGGTACAGTGTATAATGTATGGCACAACATATGGTGTATGGTACAGTGTATAATGTATGACACAACATATGGTGTATGGTACAGTGTATAATGTATGACACAACATGTGATGTATGGTACAGTGTATAATGTATGACACAACATATGGTGTATGGTACAGTGTATAATGTATGACACAACATGTAGTGTATGGTACAGTGTATAATGTATGACACAACATGTGGTGTATGGTAAAGTGTATAATGTATGACACAACATGCGGTGTATGGAAAATCATATTTTGTATGACACAACATGCGGTGTATGGAAAATCATATTTTGTATGACACAGCATATGGTGTATGGTACAGCAAATGGTGTGTGACACAACATGTGGTGTATGCCACATCATATGTAAGTAAGATACATCATATGATGTATGGTGCACCATATAATGTATGTCACGACATGTGGTGTATGGCGCTGTGTATTATGTATTTATTACACACGTGGTTTATGGCACAGCATTTGATGTAGGCACTATGACAAGACATGTGGTGTAAGACGCATCATATGATGTATAACTCAGAATATGATGCGTGGTACAGCATAGGATATATTACACATGTGGTGTATGGCACAGGATTTGATGACCTATGACACGCTATGTGGTGTATGACACATCATATGATATATGACACAGCATATGATGTATAACACGAAATGTGGTGTATGGCACAGCATTGGATGTAGGCCTATGACACGACATGTAGTGTATGATATCATATGATGTATAACTCAGCATTTACAAGTGTCTAATAACCATAAGTCCGTAGCTAGGTTTATATAAAATCAAGTAACTTTGTAAAACAAAGCAATACATTACAATATATCTATATTATACTACGACTGTATGGTATTGGGATGTGATAGAATTGCTTTTTATAACCATTCATAACGTATATTCACGCTTTGCACAGACTCTGCTTCTCTGCGCCATGCCGCGATGCAAACACTCAGGTTACATGAAAGCTCGCTTCCTTGTCCTCCACTAGGCCAACTAGTAAGTTAATTTGTGTTGCTAAAGTGTATTTCCTTTTTATTTACCTAGTCTACCTGAATACGTTTTTAGCTATATTTTACTATAACTTTGTAATAAAACCGAAGATGGTGGACTACAGAAAATGGTATCCTCGTCCAAGGTACACCTAAAGCCTTCAAAGCTTATCCTGGACTTGTGGTGGTATACAGTACGTTGCTCTCACATTTTATAATTTTTGGGGTGTGGTGGAAGTTTTTGTATTTTCCATGAGTTGAGAGCAGTGTTTGTAAGAACTTAGTTGAGTGACGAAGACAAAGAGTAAGAAAAACAAGTTATATCAAAACAAAAACCAGATAAGAAATATCAGTGAAATAAAAAAAAACAATTCAACGTTATAGTAAAATACTGCACTTTTTACAAGATTAGACAAAAAATAGCATAAAAATAAATTCATTTTATTGAGTTATTTGTTTTTAGATCGTTAGATATTAGAATATTTCTAATTTTAAGCATATTAAGTCGTAAGATAATACCAGACTCATAAACTAAAACAATTTTGATAACGCCAATGTCTGATCTCAAATTGATAAATGCAATGTATAAAATATGTGAAGATAGATTTTGCCAGCTTTATGAAGACGTGTGTTAAATCACGCCGTGCGGCGGTTTATCACAGAAAATATCTGCACATCTTTCGCATGATTTAGTTGCACTATATAAAGGGTAATTAGGAAAATTTGTCGCCCAGCCAAAGCCACGAAATTGAGGTTGGGTACTAAACGATGTTCCATGTGCCGCTAGTGACCGCTAGTTGGTTATGTGACCACGCTCCGCCGCGCCGCTGCCAGTAGATTTACTCGGCTTCTTTTGCAAACGTAGCCTACACATACATTCATCTACACCACTAATGTATTTATATTGCTAAATATACTATTTTACGTAAAACAAATATAGTATAAAATATTTAAATAGAACATTAGATATTTCATGCAATGTAGAATAGATGTTCCGATAGATAACCAGGCCTTATTGACCTGATGACAGAGGCTGCCTTAATTATCAGCATCAAAACTTCCAAACGTAAAATTACAAATAAATCTTTATACAAAATTTCAAATATACATACAATAATGGTTATATATAAGTAAATTATTGAAAATAAATATATGTAATATTTCTACTCGAAAAAATTGCTCTTTAAAATTTTCAATTAAATTTAATAAAAATATAGTATGAAATAAATTAAAAGAAAAACATAAATTGCCAGCTAGCTTCATCAATGAAACAAACAGGAAGTACTCTTTATAAGTTAACAGTTGTTTTAAATCTAATACTACGTTATCTACAACCTATGTTAAATATATCTAACTCTGGGAGCCAGGTTACTGTGTTGTGGTTTGTAATTTAATAAATTTACTTATAATGCCGCTTTGGAACTACTTGTTGGCTTTAATCTAGTTTCACAAAAATTAAATGAAATAATTTATTAAGTGGTGCTTGACATTTTATTTGCGTAGCTTGAGGATCCTCAGAGTTCCCTTGCGTTGACGTGATCTACTTTCTGTCCAAGGATTCTCCTCGTATCCTCTCATCTTCGGTCCCCAGGGTCGGGCTCCTCTCCAGCTCCTCGAGCTACCGTCCTCTCCGGTTCCCCTCACTTCTTCTTTTTGCGGCTCCCTGAGCTGCCCTCTTTCTACTAATAAAGCTTACTTCTTCATCTCCAAGGTAGCTTCTCCTTTCTATCACTTATAGGTTTACTCCTTATACCTGTCTGATAGCTCATTGTTCTAATTCACAACAATTTGTATACTTTTGCATCCTTTTTACCCTTTTACTTATACAAAATAAAGGCACATGCGCACTGACATAGGAGGGTAAATAGCTAAGTTGCTCCGCCAAATAGAATTTAGAATATCTTCTTTTTTTTTAAAAAAAAAACAATTTTACAAATAACCTTCCACGGGCCGTGGACAGTGTGACTTCTGGTCTTTACTAAAGCGGTACCTGCCGGTTGTGGTTGCTGGCTTGTTTAGGCGAAGCTAAACCGACAAGATGATGTCACCCGAAGTTATCAGCTTTACTCTCTTTCGTTGCCTGATATCTTCTCTACACCACTTACTCGACTGAGCTCACTTGATGTTAATTTCAAAACGCCCGGATAATCCAGGTGTGTGGCAAACAGCTGTTCATAAACGGAACACTGCGGCGACCTGCGCCTATAGAAACTAGTAACTATTTTCTGCTGCTTTGTCGGCGGATTCGCATGAATAAAAAAAAAGTTACACGGTTACTATTAAACACAGCAACAATCAAGGCTATAGATTTACAATAAATAAAAAACAATTTTTTGTTCTTACCAGCTTACATTTAAACGTACATATGGTTTCTTTAATCTGTGTGTATGTGTGTGTGTCTCTCTCTCTCTAATTGTTGTCTAAATGAATTATTCTATTCGTTTATCCTTTAAACTAATAATTTTACGTACCTATGATGTGCCAACACATATTTACTACTGCGTTTTGTAATGTTTAATCAAGATTTTATAGTGTTTTTCATCCCAAAATAGAAATCATCAACTAAAGAAATCACGTAACCACACACCTTCCAAAGCCGACTAACCTACATCACAAATAAGACGTGCTGCAAAGTAAATATACTTGATGTATTAAAAGCAAGAACATATGTTGTTAAAACAAAGAATACAATCTAATGATTTCATGTATTTGCATATACAATTTTTCATGTAAACAGTTGCATACACAAGAATATGTTTGACTGGAATTGTGTGTGTTAAAAACAAGGTTTGAATATATGATCTAAAGTATAAACGTTTATAGATTGTAGTTTCGGGTGAACTCAATTTTATATGTTTCACAAATTTACAAATAATTTAAATCAGATATCGAACTTGTAAGTTTATTCTAAAATCAATTATCTCTTAGGTTCTTCCTCTCTCATAAATTATTGATGTATTCGGCTTCCCCTTCACGCTACACATTTGCACGCAACTGCTGTTCCTTGTTATTGTTATTATCCATTTATCTTTTCACTTAGTATTTCATACATTACACTTCCAGCAACTGATTGTGGATACTTTGGAGCCGTTACTTTGTTAAAAACAATGTTTATGAGTGCGTGTCGAATATTGCCACAATCTTTTAACGATTGTGCTTACTCTGAACAAGTAATATACACAAACATTTAATCAAGTTAATTCCTACCTAGGTAAACAAGACAAACTTTTTTGTTTACTTTTTATTAGATAATTAAAATTAATTAAAATAAAGTAACATAACTTATGCGTTAAAACACCTGTTCTACCTCATAACTTATAAAATAAACTGTTTTATGAAATCTTATGTTATCACTTATTTTAAGCCAAATAAGACGGAGTAACTGTATTGCATATCTTGCTCCTTCTGTAAAACGTTTGTCCCCATAAAACTAAAACCAATTTTTTATTAAGTTAAAATTTTTAAATAGTATTTGAAGACACTATAGTAGCATCAAGTGTCATCAACTAAAAGTTTATAAAAAATATTTTTGGGTAGATTTTGAGAATTATTTTTGATTTGGGTGGATGAATAAAATAATTTTACTAAAAATTGAAAATTTGAACGATATATATATATATATATATATATATATATATATATATATATATATAAGGTAAATATGAACTACTAGAAGGAATTAATACAGAAGACGTACATTTTATATCTTTTTAATGTTACATGTTTAAGTTAGAAGAATAATAGTCATTGGATGGTAAGTTTCATACTGGTTGCAACCCCTAAGAGTTTGCCTATGAAATTGAGAGACGCAACGCTTCAGCTTTCAGGAAATCAGAAATTGTTAGTGTTATATTTTATATATAGTATAAATTCGTTAATGTCTTTTATTACAGATTAAATTCAAATATAAAACCAGCATTATAAGAAATAATAATTTGTAATTACCTTTAACAAAGCTATCGGAGCAAACTAGTCTTTACTGCTAATCAAATAACGCCCAAACACACACAAGTTGGAAATAAATAATTAAAAAAAAACATATTGCCACCTTGACCACCTATAGGATCTTAGAAGCAAAATTATGTAAGGAGTTGATACAAGCGGTGAAAACCTGGAAAAATGAGAAAAGCTCAAAAGTCTTCAAACTATTAGGTTTGCAAAGCTTCGTATATTTTTCTATCAACAGGCATGCTGACGCTATTATAGAAATATAATTATTGATTTCTCAGGCTCAGTTTATTATTCTATCGATGCATTGTTAAATACCCTAAGTTATGCGGACAAAATAACCTGTACTGAGACTGAATCAGCTGAAGTTGGCTTCTCCATCAGCTGTGGCGACGTTTGATTGACGCATTCCATTTCAGTTTATTATTGAATACATATTGATAACAATTAGAGAAAAAACGTAGTAAATAAAATAAAATCTTACAACTGTTGCAGAACTGTTAATTATGACGCTCATCGTATCTACCTAATTCAACAATTGGGACAAAAATTGTGTTGAAATAATTAAAATATGTAACTTTATAAGTAAATTCAAAATAAAAGATAAACTACAACAAATCATGCACTTGATGAAAGAATTTAGTTACAGGTTTGACATCTGCCTAAGAGCGTCATACAGCGGTGGATCACAGAGTATTTAGACAAGTCGTTTGTGTCAGTGTTTAATAGCTTTGCGATCTGTGGAATTAATAATGTCGGGAAAAGTTTCACCACTGGGAGGAAATACGTTTTCTTGGATGTGCAATGAATGTTGCTATTATGAATAAACAATTAAACGAGTTATTGAAATATTTACTTTAAAACCTAAGTTTGATTTGTCGATTTATTTTACTGATACTTTTGTAGGGTTGTTTAAGACTTTACAGTTTGCAAATATAGTTTTAAACTGATCATTTCTAAACGTTAATTGTAGCAGAGTTAAGTATGAAGTAGACATGAAATGGGATATATTTCGTTTTATACTGACTCGAATAGCGTTCATTAAATAGGGTCATTAACTTATTTTACGAGAGAGAGAGAGGTAGACGCAATTTAGTACCTGAAAGTTTCAGATTTTATAAAGTTTATATAGTAATTAGGAACAAAGATAATGATTTTAAAATTGCTTCTAAGATTGCGGATGTGTATTAAGTTTGCAAAAGCTTGCTATTTTAGAAAGAAGGAAAAACAGATACAAAAACCGATTTACCGGTTACCTTAAACTCTAATTACATTTGATAGGTGAAATTGTATTTTTTAAATAAAAAAGAATAAATTATTTACGTTTCAAATCATTTCTATTTATAAAATTGTTTAGAACTATTTCGCTTTTATTTCTTACCATCTGAATATTCAGCTATGGTTGATGTTTAATATGAGATTTTTACTATTTTTTATTATTTGAGGTATTGAATTCCTTTAACTTTTAGCCAATTTTCAATGGCGAAACCGAATATTTATAAATGCATCTATTTCTTCAATCCATTCTTCCATTCATTACAAATACGACCATGATAATAATATAACAGAAATATATTTAAACAAAAAACTTATAAGTCTGATGGTAAATTTGGAAATTATAGAAATATAAAAAAAATATTTTTTTATTTCAAAACTAAAGTATCATGTTATAAAAACAAAACCCGCTTTGATTACACATACAATTTATAAATACCACACATGGTATTTAGTAAAGTTATATGTTTAG
>JBAIZL010000004.1:194443617-194601117 GCA_036971475.1 Prosapia bicincta | reverse complement strand
GTGACTACACAATATATAAAACTTGAGTAGGGTGCTGAGTAAACCTTAAAGTCATCAGGTGACCGAGTAAATCCATTCCCCTGATTACTGAAGTGGTCGGCAGAGTCGCTGATTGGTTTGTCGGACGGACGGACAAATTAATTCTGACTGGTGTACTTGCTAACCCAACTCACTTTGCTTTATGTTGTGGGTGCCGGCTTTAAATCTATAGGGCTCTTTAATTACTGTACTATTAGCTAGTGCAGTGAGGGATAGGGCAACTTTTATTGTGGACTCAGGAAAATTATTCTTTCATTAATAATTGGTTTATAATTAATGTTAAAAACCCCTTTCGGTATAAAGTATCGCAGATGGTAAAAGCGTCATGTCTATACAAAACACACGGACTAGAAACAAACAACAATCATACAATAAATCTTATCGATTACAAGAACCACAATTTAAGTATAACTACGAATATCTATGAGGTTGTGTATTTCTACAGCTTATTTGTTGCCGTACTGTCACTGATTAACATCATTACCACCTGACCCAATTTTCGTTTTAAATGGTTTAAACTCTACACTTGTAGATTATTTAAAATCTTTACAAAATCGCGCATCCAATTATTGACACTATAAAAAAAAATAATAATAAATAACTTGAATAAATTTATTTATTATAGCTTCACCTTGTTTATTGTTATTAATACTTTTCATATTAACATATTTCAATGCAATCAAAGAATGAATCTACAAATAATCATAAAATTTATGTCTATATATATATATATATATATATATATATATATATATATATATATATATAATGATGAATTTTGAAAAGTGAAAAAAGTAAAATATTATACATAATAGTTAGAATGGGAGGAGACTAAGAGGGAGAGAGAGAGAGAGAGAGAGAGTTGTGTTGTTAAAATATATTTACATTGTGTCCAATATTTTGATAATGTGTATCCAAAGACACAATTAACCCTTACTTTAAATGTTCTACATAATGTTTACCTGTTTTACACTCGTAGATAATAAACTTTGAGTCATGAAATAGTTTTAAAAATAAAAACTACTTGCATTTTATATTTACTCCAAGCAATATGTACGTGAATATATTCAGGTAAATAATAAACTCAGCCTATTTTCCTAAATTAGAAAAGATCAATATTAATTCACCCATTTTGAAGATATGTATTACAAATCGATAATATAACGTATTTTAAAAATAAATGCATACAAGTTCGGGAATATATACTATTGATACACATTTAAAATTGTATATTTTGTATTATGTCTCCACTTCAAACGTACACTCTTATAAATGCTGATTTTAAAATTCCCGATTTATAGAGCTTAGATAAATTTAATTATTACAGAATCATCTTTGTAATGAAATACTTTTAATTAGTAATAAATATAAGATGCTAAAATAACAGATTCACAATTTATATAAAATATTTTTAAAGAATTATTGTTTAGTAATATTAGAGATAATGTTTAAAAATATATGTCATCACATTTAATCAAATCACATTTGAAATATAAACTGTCAGGGATTTTCCCCGTTGTGAAACAAAATAGATACTGTGTCGTGGCCTGATTCGTTCTCTCGCCACGTCCGTACGCGGTTATTGCGTCGTGGCAGGTGGGATGTGTCGCTTGACAGGGCATAAGTTTGCAGCACGCTTGGGATAAAATGACCGTGTCGTCTAGATGTTGTTAGTAATATACAGTGGAAATTAGTTAGTTGTCAAAGTGGTGTGTTCTTTCAAAGTAACTCATAGTAATAAATATATAGTCATTAGTATGTACTATAGTGGTATTATTGTTATACATGGAATCATTGGCAGTTACTTTTAAATTGTATAAAAATACAAACATAACCAAGTTAAAACTCGATTTTCTGCGTATTTATTTAGCTTCGTTGTGTGGAAGCTCTAATTTTATGAATGTATTGTGTGGCAATTCTTTGGTGGCGCAAGAAAGCAACAGAGTTGACAAATAATCTCTAAAGACAAATAATCTCTATACGTCATCTTACACGTAACTCTAAAAGATTTACTTGCTTCGTAACGTACTAATATGTTTAGGTAAAATATATCTCAGGTAAATTTTCTCATGGGCAAGACAATGTTAAAGCAATGAATAAAATTGGCAACGACATTGTTTAGTACAAACAATGTTGATTTTTAATAAAATAACGAATAGTGTTACAGGTCAAGTTATATCAGAAATGTTATCAGGCTTTTCTGTTCCCGCCTAGAATTTATTTTATCCGTACTTAAAAGTGAAAGTGTTGAGGCTTTACATTGTAATAGAACCTTCCAGCCAGATACAGAGACCAGCCGAGTACCTCGTATAGATACCTGGCTTTAAATAGGTTTCTTTGTATGGCAAAATAAAAAACAAAATCAAATTTAATGGGAAATAAGAAATAACGAATAGTGTTAGAGGTCAAGTCATATCAGAAATGTTATCAGGCTTTTCTGTTCCCGCCTAGAATTTATTTTATCCGTACTTAAAAGTGAAAGTGTTGAGGCTTTACATTGTAATAGAACCTTCCAGCCAGATACAGAGACCAGCCGAGTACCTCGTATAGATACCTGGCTTTAAATAGGTTTCTTTGTATGGCAAAATAAAAAACAAAATCAAATTTAATGGGAAATAAGAAATAACGAATAGTGTTAGAGGTCAAGTTATATCAGAAATGTTATCAGGCTTTTCTGTTCCCGCCTAGAATTTATTTTATCCATACTTAAAAGTGAAAGTGATGAGGCTTTATATTGTAATAGAACCTTCCAGCCAGTTACAGAGACCAGCCGAGTACTTCGTATAGAGACCTGGATTTAAATAAGGTTCTTTGTATGGCAAAATAAAATACAAAATCAAATATAATGGGAAATAAGAAATAACAATAGTGATCATATATAGGTAATTCACTTGGCGCGCAGCTATTGATTATGATATAACAACCATTGTCAAAAACATTTTAAATATAATTCCAACTTTGTTTAAGAAAAAAAATCTATCACTTACTTTTTACTAAACAATTACAATTAGTATAAATAAAGTAACATAAGCTATGCTTGAAACATGTTCATATGCCTCATAGCCTAATAAAAAAAGTCAAGTCATATGGTATATCACTTATTTTAACTCAAACGGGAGTAAACACCTATATTGCATACCTTGCCCCTTTTGTGAAAATGTCATGCATATAAAACTAAAATTAATTCATTATTAAAATTATTTATTGAAATCATGTTTGATACGAAACTATATTAACATCAAGCATCATCACTTACAAGTGTAAAAAATTTATATGAAATTGAGCGATGTATAAAAAAGTATTTGATTATTGTTTGAAAATTTGAACAAGACATATAAGACAAGACATTTGAACTATATATATATATATATATATATATATATATATATATATATATATATATATATATATATATATAATTTTAATATATTACGAGAATGATACCGTGTTATGCTGAGAAGACAATATTGTTACATTTGGGAAGGGCGGTACGGGGAAACCTGGCATCAGTTCCACCATGGGTTTACATGTTTGAGCAGAGGGCGTACCGATGAGCAACATGTACTTCCAAGTATAAAAGCAGAAGCAAGATATATTTAGGAGGTCTGTATTAGTTAAAGAAGCATTACTTAAGGGAACAGCCTTCAAATGTACATTCAGAACTTTATGAATCTCGAGAGCGAAACATACCTGATTGAGGCCACATCCGAGTTGGTCTTATACAGGTAGGTTTACTATATACACCTTGATGAACACATTTTCCTAGAACTTGTAGCATTGTAGAATTCCTATTTGGCGTGCTTCGTACATCTTCCATTTATAGGCTATATTCCAGTGTATAGTTCGGTAATAACTCCCACGATAATAAAAGGTAGTTAAATAATAAAGAACACCAAATCAATAAACAATTTATTCTACAAACGCGCTTCAATAGCAAAGTCATCATCACCAGTAAGTATATCTTCCTAACTAACTATAACAAGAAGCTATTGTTACGATGTTGTATTATTTATACTCGCCGTTAATGATGACTTTATTATTGAAACGAGATTAAGGTGTAAATTGTTGATTGTAATTTGACATTAGTTATAATTTATTTATTACATCAGCTCTTATTTAAAAATCAGCTCATTAGTTAAAGTAAAGAAATTGTTATAATTATTTGTCACAAAAACCATTATACTAGAGTTAATCACGATAAAATGGCATTTATATAAGAGTAAATCCTACTTTGTTACTCATACATCACGGCTGGATATATTTCTTAAATACTTTTAATACATGTATGCGATGTCGCGAAAACGTTAAATTAGTTTGATACTGTATTAAACAATTTTCGTTACAGGAAAATTTAAAAGCCCTATAGTTTTTATGCTTTTATAGTTTTTATGGAAATGTAGCCTTAACGCAGTTAGAAACAGTTCAAAGGTAATTTGAGTTTGTGTAAAACCAAATTAGTAGAGAAATATGAATTAAATTTGAAAGAAATACGTCAGCCTTTTCAATAAACTTGTGTAGGCAACTTAGGAGAACTCTTTGCCAGAATTTTCTCGCGTCCATACAACAACATTAAGCCATCCGGTCACGTGGAGTTTCCTCGCTTCAAGTCCTTCTAACATTGGATTTGTGTCGGAATAAACCACTTTATGCTCTATAACAGTTTAAAATTGTTTGTGTAACTATTTATCTTTTCTTATACTTTTATGCTCAATTGGTTTTGCACAACCTCACATATTCTAAGGATTATTATCTTAGCTGATTAGTATTTAATATATAACATAAATAAAATTTCCTTTCATAACTTTAGAGAGAAGGAGAGTGACCTTCACTTGGGGTCACAAGGTCAGGCAGCGCCACTCTCAAGACCGGTAGCTCGTAATAAGTAAAGCTCCAATAGCAAATATTGTTTACTTTAATGCACGTGGATTGTAAGAGGAGTAACTGATTAAATACTCAAAAAAACTTTGGTGTAAATATTAGTTTTATTAATTACAATAAACACTCAGGAGGTGGATTACTCCTACATGCTCTTACTCAAAGGTGGATTTGTCGTTCCACGACGTCCTCATTCTATCATATCACTGACAACATTCAGTTTCACAATACACACACACACACACACTTTTACGAGCATTTAATATACATCTTATTTAATGCACTATTAATGATCAGGACCGTTCCGCGATGGGAGAGCTAAACGTGTCAGAGCTTTACAACATTGCCCTACCCAAGACGTAATTTCGTAATTTGTCCATCTCTGACTTTAGCCCTCAGTGAACTATAAGTTTTATTATAAATTTATAGATCCCACATAGCGGAATTATTTTAGTACGGATAAACGTCTAATGCTTTAAATAGCTGGTAAAAAAAATTACCATGGTATATACTTAATTAACGTCTAAGTACAGACTTCTTAGGCTTTGGGAATGCATTATTGCTTAATTAAGTAGCCTAGGTTTATAAAAGGAATTATAAAGTTATGCAGTGTACGCAAAATAGATTAAAGGAATGATAATAGGTAGGTCGTCTTTACAGGTCTGTAGGACCTGATTGTAGGGCGTTTGGACCCGTTCCGACAGGAGTAATTTGTTCTATTTTACTTGCTATGTTAAAACAAAACTATGTTACTAAACTAATCCACACACACACACACACACACACACACACACCACACAACACACACACAAACACAAACGCACACACACACACACACACACAGTCACACACACACACACACACACACACACACACACACACACACACACACACACACACACACACACACACACACACACACACACACACACACACACACACACACAAAATAAATATTCCTCATATAACGTTTTATATATGTCTTATATATACATACACACACACACACACACACACACACACACAACACACAACACACACACACACACACACACACACACACACACACACACACACACACACACACACACACACACATACACACACACACACACACACACACACACACACACACACACACACACACACACACACACACACACACACACACACACACACATACACACAGTCGCACTCACACGCACGCACACACTCACACACACACACACACACACACTGTCGCACGCACACACTCACACACACACTCTCTCTCTCACACACACACACACATACACACACATATATATATATATATATATATATATATATATATATATATATACATATATTTATATACATACATATATAACATATGTATTTAAGTACATAAATGTGATTTAATACTTCGTAAAGCTCACATCTCTTTTTAAAACAATTTAATTTGTGTTCATTTATATTGTATATTCTCTGATGTGTGTTGGTCCTTACTTGTCATTTATCTTTTTACTATATAATAAACTTAATTAATTATAATAAAAAAAATAAATTTTAGAAGATTAGTCAGTATGTACAAATTTTGGGAAATTTTATAATGCCGATGAAATGATGCATTGCTCATGACTTCATTGCTTTATACACGAGTATATGAATAATATTTTACAAACTAATAGAGATAATGTATATATCAGCCCTTTTTTTACAGTAAATAATTAAACTACCTTTAAACGTTAACACGAATAGGTTTCAGAAGTATATCTATTTGGAAGTGTAGGTAATGACACACGTTTCCAAGTTATCACATCAGTATGGTATCCACGGCCATGTAACAATGTACGTGATATTGTTCCTAAGGAATGACACAATGTAATATAAACTTGCGAAGAAAAGATGGAAATTTTCTGCTCTCACGTTTTCCCTCTTGAATTATACTTCATATTTTAGACATGTCTCACTTCTGCAGAGAAAAGTTCGGGTTACATAATTCTTTGTTTGCCGTCGTTAGAGTTTTACTCTGTATGCGAGTGGCGAACGCTCAAGTATTATATTTCAGTGAATTATCTTTTATTAAAGGTTCGAGTATATAAATCACGCACTAAATTAATGCTAGAGTAAAGAAAATAATATTGCAAGACGTAACATTAAAACAGGTAATACAAATTTTAAAAAAATTAAAGGCAATTTCTACTCATGTAAAATAATTGTTTGAGATACCTCTTATTAAATTATTACAAATAATATAAGTAGCCTATACATAACCTAAGCGTTAAAAATGAGATTCTACTACATAAAATATAACACAAAATCAGCAATTTTATAAAATTTTATGTTATCACTTATTTTAAGCTAAATGGGAGGAAATAACTATATTGCATACCTTGCCCCTTTGTTAAAAGTGTTTCTCCCATATGAAACTTAAATTAATTCATTAAATTTCAATAATGAATTGACATTTGAAAAAACTGTATTAACATAAAATGTCATCCACTACAATCCTAAATAAATTTATTTTACTTGAATGGATGAATTAAAAATGTTATTAGCTATTTCAAATTTGAAAAAGATATATATATATATATATATATATATATATATATATATATATATATATATATATATATATATATATATAAGGAGAGTGGGAACTAATAGAAGGAATTAAATGTTATATTTTTTATTGTATTGGCGTAAAATACAATGGGAAATAGAAAACACTAGAGGAGAGCTTTGTATAAAATGCAATATAAGTTGTAAGTTTGAAAAACTACAAATAATAATGAATAGGAAAATTGAGTTTTATTTAAAACTTACCTTGGTGTAAATATTGAATTCAGGATAGAAAGGCGAACCATATATAATAGTTGTATGTCCATACCTAGAACGTTTTAGAATACACGAGATGGTAAATGACATTATAAAATAAATATGAATGCTGTTTGTATACGTTTAAATAACTCAAAAGCTACACTGTGAAAAATCTGAGAACAGTAATAAGATATGCTTTATATAATATTTCGCTTTAACTTCCAGTTTCTTATAAACGTGAATTATTGGAAAAACTAAGACAACCCTTAAACATTATGAGCACCGCTTGAAACTGCGTTATGTTGGGAACATACATTGTACGTAATAAAATAAGTTTTTCCGAATACATTTACAATCACAATTTGGATAGCCTAGTTATATTTTAGGAAAACTCCAATTTCAATAAATTCCGTTTTTATATAGAGCCACCAATATTCAACTCAAAAAATTTAGATGCATACAATATAATAAACTTATATATATATATATATATATATATATATATATATATATCATGAATGCTTTATAAGAAATCACTGGATAAATTCCAGTTCTTCAAACAGACAATATTGTTATGTAAGAAAATTAGTAGGATGCTATAAGTCTGTTAACGTATGTCATATTGATGTCACATTTCGATGTAAGAAAATAAAATGCAAGAGAGAATGAATCTTTAAATTCTAAATAATTATCACACATTATTTCCAAAGAAGATTATTTTCATTAAATAGCAGAAGATTTTGTAATAAACAATTTCTCCGTCTACTACCCCCGATTTTTAATGTTGTAAGTTTCATCCATGCAGGAAATATTTTTTTTTTCAAATATTTTGGAAATTTAATCTAGTAATGTGAATATATATATATATATATATATATATATATATATATATATATATATATATATTTGAGTACTTTCTTCTCTGTTTTTCCTAGCCTAAGTTAGGTACTTGTACAATTTAAAATGTTAACATTAAATGGTACAGTTTAAAGTTCTTATAACCAAGTTATTCCGAAGCGCATCTACGAAGAATATTCTTTTGATGTTAGGAAAGGCAAGGCAATGTACTCAAATGTAAACCATTGTGGCTAACAGAAGTTAAGATGGTTTTAATAGAAATTCAAAATATTATGAAATTCAAAATACAGTTGTAACACAAAAGTATAACATTTAACCGGTTAAAGTTATTATTTGAATATTCCCTAAGCTATCAGATAACAGATTGTAATTTAAATCCAACTATATTTTGGATGGGAGTAGAAGTGATTAAAACATTGAATATAAATTGAAATACAATTTATTGCATTATAAATTTTGTAACTGTATATTAGACCTCCTTTATAATATATGCATATGCTGTTGTGAATACTAAATTGACAATATGCACGGGATGCTGGAATGTTTGCATGTAGTAATTATTATTATTTCTCAATTAGTACAAAACAATTGCATACGACGGGGTATAATTATTTATACATGCTAGACAACCTGGCGGTAAATAATCGAATTATTTCTATTATTAGATTCTATTTCCTGTACAAATTAAATAGGAATTGAAATGAAAACAAAAACAGTTTAGGGTAGAATAATTGCTTCAAGATCTGCCCTAAACTGGGTTTTCAAAATAAACTTTTCCACCCTTGTGTATATTGCGCACTCAGTCTTTTCCATATCTAGTACTTCCCATGA
Source organism: Prosapia bicincta (assembly GCA_036971475.1). Classification (NCBI taxonomy): domain Eukaryota; kingdom Metazoa; phylum Arthropoda; class Insecta; order Hemiptera; family Cercopidae; genus Prosapia; species Prosapia bicincta. The sequence continues at coordinate 194,591,712 of JBAIZL010000004.1, read as the reverse complement.
TATAGTGCGAGGACTGTTTAGGGAAATTGAGTCTAGATTTCTGGTGCAGTCTGTGGTTAGGAGTGGATAAAGTCGCCGGTGATAGGAAAAATGCGAGAGCTTCACTCCTAAGAATTCGCCGTGCGCCACTGTTACCGCGCAGTTTAGTACCGCAGGGTGAATACGTTGTCTGTGAGTGACTTTACAATGTAGTCACTATGGCATTTTAGGCGAACTGTTAGTGTTGCATTTTCATTCAGTGGAAACAGTAATCTTTCCGGGATCTTTGCAACGTTGTAGTTGGCATTTGGAGGAACCGGAAATGCTTAACCTTCTCCACACAACTCTTTCACACCGTAAAAACACTTTAGTAGTTCAGAAAGTCACTTTCCAGAAAACATTTGGAGACTGTCAAGAAAAGAAAGACATAGAAAATCTGTTTAACAGATTGTCGGATATTACCTTCCTCTATGAGGGCTTGGACTGTCTCGTTACCCTTTTTATGAATTATTTACCTCTGCTGAAGAATAAGAATTGGATGTTAAATCATTAATTTAAAAAAAAATGTAACAATAAGCTAGATTAAAGCAATCAATAATTAGTTTCATATAAACTGTGAAAACACAAAACCGCTTAAGTCAGAGGTCTTTAAAACTGTGAATCTTTAGTCTGGAAATAACTATTTTCATGAACGGTGAACCCTTGAAAGGAACTAATTCATTTCAGTGAGACAGCCCTTTTAATCTAATACCGGAACGTTTTTGGGATATCTTACTGAGAACGCCTTCAACATAGACAAAAAACATTAGAAGCAGGCACATGGCTGAACGTTAAGATATGTTTATGCGGGTCCAATGGGAGTTAAATGTAACATTGGGGAATTACTGATATATAGAACTGTTACTATTATAAACTCTGTTAACAAACAGTATTTCGACCAAACTGATAAATGACAGAAACCAATAGCAGGTGTTTTAGTGTTTATACAATACCGTAGCTACAACTGGCAGGAATGTTTTTTTATGGTCCTCTTGCGAACGTTACTCCAATAAAGAAGACTTACCATGGATATCCTACGACGTGGGAGATGCTACAAAATATTGCATTCATTTTAAAATGTATCAAACGAAAACATAATTAAAATAACGGCAATAAAGTTATATTTAGTTTGGTACAATCTGATAGCCTCCACAAGTTTTCCACTTCAATACAAGTTAAATATCACCTTCGTTTCAGGAATTAAAGATAATTGCACACGAACTGTGTGGAAGTGATCCAACACGCTATGTCATGCCGTATCAGATAGGTTTCCTGTTATTATGTCCTATTAAACATCACGAGCCGATTCTTGTTCAAATAAACTGTGCCGTGGAAAGTGAAAAGGCGAACAATGTTAACGGACCTATTGGAAAAATCTTTAGCCTCCAACCTGTATATACGTATACACCTTCTCCATTATGTTTATTCTGATTTTCCCTTTATGAATATGTATACACAAGTTCTTAAAACAATCTCTTCCTTTCTCCCCTCTCTAACCTCTCTCATCCCCTACACACACACACACACACACACACACATACACACACACACACACACACACACACACACACACACACACACACACACACACACACACACACACACACACACACACACACACACACACACACACACACATACACACCACACAACACACAAACACACACACACACACACACACACACACACACACACACACACACATACACACACACACACACACACACACACACACACAAACACATACACAGACAAATACACACACACATACACACACACAAATTTAATTTGTTTGTAAAACTATGTGTTAGAATGTATATATAACGGAATGTTTTAAACAAACAATAAAGTATGGTTTAAATAAATTCATCATCACATGACTGGTGCAGATAGGAGTAAACCTATAACTGCACGAACATAGGCTTATACTTTATGAAACCGTATAATAGTTGTATCCCTAAGTTCATACTAAATAATATGAATTTATTTTTATTCGTAATAGCCTCTTTAATTCTCTGCACTCTTTCTACTGAGAAATAAAATTTCTCCATTTCTATACGCCACCGCTCTTTAAACTGTTTCCCACGAACCTCCTCCCAATAGTTAAATGCACCCGGTGAATAAAACATCCCCCCCCCCAATGTTGGTTCATGCCTGTATACACCCAGCTGGCCAATTCGTTATTGTCATAACGACGCCCGGATTCTAGTAATTTAGGATTACGTAATAAATTCTTAATCACGTTTTCATTCCAATCCTTCATACATATGTTTGGTTAATTTGTGGTAACTAAATTATAGACATAGAAATATTGAAAATATAGTAGTTAAAAAGTTTTAAAAACCTCTGTACAATTTAGTTCTGATCTGGAGCTGAACAATTACTTATTATGTAACATTTCAAATAAAAATTAATTTATTCTCAAGTTTAAAATAACTATCACACTCAATTTACAAAGTCACAGATATTATACAAACTCGAGTTAATATTTTATAATTTCTGCATTTACCAGATCACAAATAGAGTCTAATGATGAATTATTAATGGAATATAAATCAGTCATACCAAGATACAAACACTAAATGTATCTACAATGGAATCTACAAGCAATTTATAAATTAAATAGTATAAGCGATTTGTAAACAGGTAAATTATAAACTGCAAAAATGAAACATAATTAAATAGGTTACTAGTAATCGGTAAAATGTGCAGATAAAAAGGTTTTTAACCAAGCAAATCTTTGATCATAAGAAGTGTAATGTGACCAAGATAGTAAGGAATGCTTTTTCGATGAAAAACGTACGTAATTTCACAACAACACAGAAACAAAAGTAGAGTTATTTTTTGTAGGCGATATTATTTAATTCTTAAATTGTCGAAATGATTTAATCGTCTTAGGCATAATTGCATACGTAATTCTGATAATATAGTATTAGATTAACTTCCGAGCGATGTTTGGCGCCCAAGATGCGAAGCTATATACTAAGAATTCTTAACTAAGGCGATATTAACACTTGATAAGTATCAAGTATAATTATTAAGCTAGTTCAAGAAATAAATAATGAAATAGTTTGATCTAGGCCAAGGTGGAAGTACGTGACATAATAAATCACCGCTGTTGAGGATACAATTAGCAAAAGCCAGTTATCCCAAATATAAACCTGTAAATGTGCAAAGATATTTAATTTAAAAAGAATTTCTTATTATAAAAATAATTAGTCCTATCATTTATATAACTTAATGATATTAAATAGGTTTCATTTTAATATTTATTCATAATATATGTTGGAGACTTGTAAAAGGATTTACGTGCGTCAGATACATTGGGCACATAATGATGACGCGTGCATTGTCGGATGGAGAGGTATTAATCTATTACGTATTTGTCAACCTCGATAGATTTATGATTTTGTCGTAAATATACGCTGTAAATTCAAGCATGTATAGTCATTAAAATTGTATATAAACATCTAAGTTAGTCATTTATTGATGTAAAGAGATACATTATAATATTAAAATAAAAACGTCAATAATTTCTCATACATTTTATATAAATGACGTCCCCACGAGCCCGGCACAGATGTCGGGTTACTTTCATAGAACTACAACATTACTTTAGCGGAGCAAGGAAGTTCAACTCAATCTAGGAAGGTAGCAATTTGGAAGTCAGACGGTCAGGGCCCGTTTCGGGCAAATATTTCAAGTTGAGGACCTTTGTGAGTAGCCTACAGCAAACGTTTCCTATTTATCTGAAATTGTTTGCCCATAGTAAGTAGTAGTGCTATTTTATATTATCCACTCATCACAAATATGTAAACAAATCATCCTAGTGGGTTACTCTAACAAAGTATAGTGGATAGGCTTTATATACATCTGTGCATCGTAGAATCTGTGACAGGAATTATAGACCCATTACTCCTTGAACATCTTATCTTGTCCCGCTGAAGTGTTTCTCCTCGTAAGCCTAGTAAAACTGTTGACATACTGCAGTTTTCTTCTTGCCAACAATATCAACAGAAAAAGTAAAAACATCAGTTGTCAACATTATTGCAGTTAGGAAAAATAAATTTGTTTAAATGTATTCCATATATTGCCTCTTACTCATTGAATATATTATAACTCTCCGTATATATAAATATATTATAAATGTATTATCTTTTAAATAGGTTATTACGGTATTTTTATACTCTTAGTTCATACAATACCTATATATAGGCCTATATTTATAAATATTATTAAAATTAACAATCGTTAATAAAATACATTTAATTCATCTACTCAAGTTGTAACTCATTTGTTTGTGGTGGATAAAACGTAAGTAATTACAATTAATAATATTTTTATAATATTTTCAAATATTTTAAACGTTTTCTGTGTTAAAGTAAATAGAATTTGTCTTAAATTATATTTTACCATTACTTGTTTTAAATTTAAATACAGGTTTAAATTATAATTAAAACTATTTAAATTAAAGATGCCTCTCATAAAATAAATATACTGATGATGCCATAAAAAAGGATTTAATTTTATAAAATATTTCTGCAAAGCAACTTTTTATATAGGTTACTTAAAATAGGGAAATGTGTATTATTAAAACCCATTCATATCTGTGTAAATACAAAGACGTCTCTATAGAGAGCAATAAATTCCAATCACTTGTAACATGTTAGTGCCCTTCATTATTTGCACAACCATTGAGAGGGGTGTAGCAGGCAAGCTTTCGAATGTATTGATTTAATCATTCTGCTAAAAACAGTTAACTCTTCAATATCAAGTCACGCGTATTGAAAATACTTGTTTACGAAAACAATACGCTAAGATCAGATGTAGTCACTGGTAACAATATTCCTACAACATATATTTATTTCCGTGTTGGAGTAAATATAAATATACATATTTATGCGAGCTAACTTTCAATGGCTGGCAGTGCCGTCATCCTCGGGCATACTGAACAGGGCTGTTGTAGACTGCGAGCTGAGTGAATTTCCCGTTGACCTTGGTGTACCGTTATGTTCTATTTTTAGATTCACTGCCCTGTGCGAGTTTTTAGAGTTTGTTTTGGGGTTAATATTGTTTATTAGATTGAATAATTTATCGTTTTTTTATTTTATTTGTATTTGTTCGTTAATGATATTATTTTTATTTTTATAAATATCTAGTTGTTCCCAGATTGTCATTTTGAGGCCTTTTTGAATCTTTTTTATTAGGTGTACGTTTTTTAATGTGGGGGAATGTGTGTTTGTTTTTGATGGTGTGTGTGGCTAAGTTTGAGTTATAAATTTCAGGTTTGATGTATGCATTGAGGTGCTCTTGATATCTGTCTTTTAATTTCTTTTTTGTTTGGCCTATGTATATTTTATTACAGTCTGGTGATTCGATTTTGTATATTCCGTTATTAAGTGTGGGAGATATTTTTTCTGGTTGGTTTATTTTGTTGATTATGTTTCCTGTGTTTTTGTACGCTATGTTAATATTAATATTTTTTAGTATATATATATATATATATATATATATATATATATATATATATATATATATATATATATATATATTGTTAAACGTATCACCAAATGGGTTAAATGAAATGAATCTTTCTTATATGTCATAGCCATAAACCTTTTAAAACTATAACTCCTATCACTAGTATCACGTGTATTTAGTCCCTCATAAATTACATTTGTAATACGGAGCTAGTGTACTTTATTAGCATAAGTAGACTACATTGAAAGTGACTAAGAAATATCTGCTTTCACTTACTAATAAATCGTAATGTAGTTGCAAATATAATGAAAAAACTTTCTACAATTTATAAACAAGGAGTGAATTTGGAAGAAATAACTAAAACATTTTGATAGCAGTTTGAAAGTTGGGGAAAGTAATTTCAGATACTCTATAAATTATGAGACGCCTAATCAGAACAAAGTGTGTTCGTCGGAACTTTGCTGTAACTTGAACATCAATTACACAAGTTAATTCCCAGTCTTAGGAAATTGAACAAACTGAAAATTATTGTAAACTTAGAGTTTAGACAAACGACTCATTAACTAAGTTAATAATTACATTAATATATTTAAGCGCCGCTCAAACTTTGCATAATTTATGTTTGCGTCACGCTGGTTTTTTGTTTCCAGCTAAATATGTTGGGGAAAGGAAATCTGTAGGGACTTTAAATACAGTAGAAGGTCCAAGTGACGTAATGTTGTATTGGTGGCACCAAGGTCATGCTAGAGGCAACTGGGGAAGATGGTTAACCTTACTAAAACAGGAGCCTGTCATTGGTTGTATTTACTTACTTACACTCATACATTAAACGTAGGCCTATGTAAATCCGAAACAACTCTGCATTTACAACAGTGTCATGCGGTGTTTATTTCAATACTTTAGTAAAAGTTCCATAGGAGAAGTGCCAAATAGTCCAGAATAGTTGTATAAAGCCATGCGAGGAGTTAACCATTGGTTCTATCATGCTGGAGGTCTTATGCTATAAACAACTTCCAGCTGTATTGTCCACTACTTATTCATTCAAGCGTTTATTCCACTCAGTTTTCAAGAATTTAACAAAATTAAATTTTTGTTCTTGCATTGAGAAATCGTTTCTTTTAGGCACTAGATACTTTATTAACCCAATGATTTAATTTAGTCAAGATATTTTAGGAGTGAAGTCGAATTTCTATATTCATTAGCATTTACTTTGGATATAATAAAAGTGTATAATCTATATGACGTCTTTTGCATATAGTAAAACAGATTTTATTTATAGAAATACAACAATATGCATACAAAGGAATTTTCACGAGGCAACAGTAGCAGAGCTGTCGAGAATTTTCGTAGTACGACAATAATTTGAAAAATGAGTTTAGAAATAGGAAACATTATTAAAAAAATTTAAAGATAAACATAAATCAATAGTGTGTGTGTGTGTGTGTGTGTGTGTGTGTGTATTTTGTGATGTGCATGATTGTTTTTGTGGCGTGTATGTTTGTGTTTGTATGGGTTTAGTGTTAGTGTTTGTGCGGGTGGTGTGCGTGTTTGTGTGGTGGGGGAGTATGTGTGTGTGTGTGTGTGTTAGTGGTGTGCGTATGTTCATCTGTGCAGGGGTGGTGTGAGGGTTTGTTTGGTGTGTTTGTGTGCGAGGTGAGTGAGTGTTTGTATTTTGTGTTTGTGGGGGGTGATATGTATGAGTGTTTGTGTAGGAGAGTAGTGAGTGATTGTATACGGGGAGGGAGTGAGAGTGTTTGTATGGTGTGTTTGTGTAGGGATGTTGTGACTGTTTGTGTAGTGTGTGTGAGTGTCAGCGAGTGTGCGTGTGTAGAGTAACATAACTCTCTAATATATTGAAGTACACTAGACGGAGTGTAAAACTGTAATAGCTCTTTTCTTGTACGTAAAACTAAACCCGCTTTCAGAGGTAACTTAATCCAGACGTAATTAAATTAAACACTGAACTTAAAAGTCTTTAATCAACAAGCACTTCTTTTATAAAAGGGTTAATTAAACTCGCTGTAATGAAGAAAACCTGACACCAGATAGGAGCACTGAGGCAGGATCTTCGATAATATCTCCGACCTGATTGGATGCGCTGGACAGTAATGTCGAATGTGTGTAACGTGTTGGGTGGGACAGATACAGGATCTAGTACCAAAAACTGTTTTTAACCTTTGCATTAAAAAAGAAAAAAAACTCTAACATTTAATGTTTCAAAAAGTGTTTCAAAGCAGACGGCATGGAGACAACACTTGGGAACCCGGCCACACACTGAAATCTACGGTGACCCTAAGGGCAAGGAAGATAGACCTGTGACAGAACCTCTCTATGGGTTTACTTTCATAGATTCTCGCTGCGATTTTGATTCGTCTGTAATATGATAAAACAAATTTTCGATAACACCATTGAAATCCAACATCACTAAAACCTTTTGCAAAATAATTGAGATACACAGAACTATAAAAGTATCAGGAAAAATTCCAAGAATCCAATGAAGCATGTGTAGAAATCAGTTTTTATGACATGAACATAGTATAGCTTTATACAGTTTATTTGTATACAATATTTTACGATGAAATATTATTTTGAAAAAGTGAAAATGTATTTAATTGATTTTTTATTTAATCTAGAAAAATTGTCCATGTAGAACGCCAACGTAAAAAGTCCATTTATTAACTTTATCACTTTCAATAGAATAGAAATTCATATTTCTATTTCATATTAAATAGTATTTGAAAGAATATTTATGTTACGTCACATAATAAATTATAGTAAAATCAGGCACGTTTAATATTAGCGAGGCTTGTAACTACCCTAACCCCTACGTATTCGCAAGGGTCTAGAAGAAATATACAGACAATTTGCGGTACTACCTTGGATTGACTCTGGAAGTTCCCACAGCTCGCCGTATCCTTGTATTCAAAGCGACCTTACTCGAGCGGAAGATTTCCCTATAAAGTTCGAACCCGAGTTGCGCCTTTAATCCTACAAAGTGAATTATGACTGAGATTTTACACACGTGGTTAAATTTTGTCAACATATCCAAATGAAGTTTGAACATTTTACAAATGTGTTTAATGACCTAATGACCTTACAATGGCCAATGCCAATGTCCGGATGTAAATACAAACGTATAGCATTACAATACCAAAAAAAACTCATTACAACTGCTACTAAGCATTCAATAGTTTTTCGTGGTAACAAAATATATAATAATTTCAAGACCCTCAACTTCAAAAACTTATATAAAAAGTAGTTACATCCATAATAGTAAATAAATCTTCCACCTATTCAATTTACATAAATTTATTTCCTATTTTAAAAGAATTATTACATTATTATCTTTTCTATTATTTACGCTTTTAGAAATAATTAAATTATTATTTTGCTAATATTTATGCTTCTGGAAACAATTACAATATTATATTTTCTATTATTTATGCCTTTAAAAACTATTAGATTATTGGTGAATGAGCATTAGTAATGGCCATGTATTTTATGCTTTGCTGTAAGTTGGGCTACGTCGAAGGAATAGTTTGTATATTTAAAACGTTTTTAGTAACAAAGCTGGACTAATTCGTTCGTTAGTAACAAAGCTGGACTAATTCGTTCGTTAGTAACAAAGCTGGACTAATTCGTTCGTTAGTAACAAAGCTGGACTAATTCGTTCGTTAGTAACAAAGCTGGACTAATTCGTTCGTTAGTAACAAAGCTGGACTAATTCGTACGTTAGTAACAAAGCTGGACTAATTCGTACATTAGTAACAAAGCTGGACTAATTCGTTCGTTAGTAACAAAGCTGGACTAATTCGTTCGTTAGTAACAAAGCTGGACTAATTCGTACGTTAGTAACAAAGCTGGACTAATTCGTTCGTTAGTAACAAAGCTGGACTAATTCGTTCGTTAGTAACAAAGCTGGACAAACGCAACTCAAATTTCGTTCTACAAAACTATGAGACGATCCAACTTTAAAAAAAATTTTAAACTTTTCATCTATAGTGCTGGTCACTGGCAAAGGTTTTGTACAGGAGGCTTGAGCGAAGTCAAACATAAACAATTGAGGTATGGAATATGTTAACACCACAAGTGGCACCTTTTTCAGGTGGTTTGAGCTGAGTCAATAGAATATATTAACACCAAAAGTGGCACCTTCTACAGGTGTTTTGAGCGAAGTCCATAGGATATATTAACACCACAAGTGACACCTTCTACAGGCGGTTTGAGCGAAGTCAATAGGATATATTAACACCACAAGTGGCACCTTCTACAGGTGGTTTGAGCGAAATCAATAGGATATATTAACGCCACAAGTAGCACCTTCTACAGGCGGTTTGAGCGAAGTGAATAGAATATATTAATACCACAAGTGGTAACTTCTACAGGCAGTTTGAGCGAAGTCAATAGAATATTCTAACACCACAAATGACACCTTCTACAGGTGGTTTGAGCGAAGTCAATAGAATATATTAACACCACAAGTAGCACCTTCTACAGGTAGTTTTAGCGAAGTCAATAGAATACGTTAACACCACAAATCTACAGGTGGTTTTAGCAAAATCGATAGAATATGTTAACACCACAAATACATACCTTCTACAAGTGGTTTGAGTTAAGTGAAACATATACAATTAAGGTATAGAATATGATAACACCACAAATGGCACCTACTACAGGTAGTTTTAGCGAAGTCAATAGGATATATTAACACCACAAATGGCACCTTCTACAGGTAGTTTTAGCGAAGTCAATAGAATACGTTACCACCACAAATCTACAGGTGGTTTTAGCAAAATCGATAGAATATGTTAACACCACAAATACATACCTTCTACAATTGGTTTGAGTGAAGTCAAACATATACAATTAAGGTATAGAATATGATAACACAAATTGAATATGTTAACACCACAAATGGCACGTTCTACAGGCGGTTTGAGCGAACTCAAACATATGCAATTAAGGTATAGAATATGATAACACCAAAAATGGCACCTACTACAGGTAGTTTTAGCGAAGTCAATAGGATATATTAACACCACAAATTGTACCTTCTACAGGTAGTTTTAGCGAAGTCAATAGAATATATTAACACCCCAAGTGGCACAATCTACAGGTGGTTTGAGCGAACTCAGACATATACAATTAAGGTATAGAATATAGCACCACAAATGGCACCTGCTACAGGTGGTTATAGCGAAGTCAATAGAATACGTTAACACCACAAATGGCACCTTCTACTGGCGGTTTGAGCGAAGTTCGTCCTAGCGTGTGTTGGAGGAATTTAACTATCTTTTTTTATTTGTTATTTACAATATATGCCTGCGTAATCTGAAACAACGTGATATGCCTATTTTATTGAACAGAGCTGCGAGAAGCCGGCTGGCAATATAACCACGTACTAGTCCCAAGGTTTGGGCTTGAAACCTTACAACAACTTGTACACGGAGGGTAGCCACCTCTAGAGGGTTTGCTGCATTGCTTGATGCAAATATTTGTTGAAACCGCCAGGGTTCACCCAGAGAGAAATACAAATGTAAGGTATTATGCCTGGGTATACATCAGTTGCAGTCCAACTTAGAATGATTCTTGGAAAATGCGTCGGTAGATTTCAGTTTTGTTAATGTATTGTTATGTGTTTGTTATACACCAAAACGTTTGCCCGGTAAGTAAATAATAACGGATAGCAATCATCTTCAAAGATTCACTTGTCAAACGCGTCATCATCAGGAAAAACTATGACCAAATAACTGTTATTATAAATACCTCAGAAACCAATCTTCGGAAAAACTTTCACTCTCACAAAGGTACGGACATTTTTTTAGTAAATCCAGAGGCCCGTTCCTTGGCAGTTCTGATCAACATATTGACATATGCTAAGCTTCAACATGGATCCAATTGATGAAACATCACCCCACCTCTAAACAAAGGCTGAAGATGTGTACCATGTACACCAACATCTAACAGGCCCTCAATCACGCTTATTTCTTCACGAGTATAAAATATCCTGTCATTTTAACTACATGTATAAAATATAATGGAATTTCTATCGAAAAATGAATTTCGTGTTCAATATTTAAAATGATCCCTATGAAAAATAACGAACGAATATAATGAAACAGAATTAAATTCATATATTTTCACAATATTGATTGTAATAATGATAAAACTTGTGGGAAAATATTTAGTAAATATTGTAATCATTTATTAACACCAATAAATAGTTATAAAATTAATAACATATTTTCATAATTCAAAATAAATAAATCCAAGACAATATTTTCTTGAAATTTTAACTCCTCAGATATTTATGATATTTGACATTTCAAAACACTATCTAAACTATAGAGATACTATCCACTTTTCCTACCGAAATATCCAAATAATCAGAAGTCCAAACTATCATTTTCGGAATGTAATGATTCCGAAAATCTGAACACAAAATTGTCAGATTCGGTGCAGGTTGTCTATGCTGATTTTATTATGTATGATGTTCACACCCAGCCGGATGTAATTAGGTTCAATGGACTACAAATATATCTAACTATTTTAGCAAGATACGGCAAAAACAATAATTAAAGACGGTATATAGCAGCTAAGTTATATTGGAACTTTATGAGATAATGTACAATGAATGGCTTCACGTATTATATTGCTTCCAGTTATATACTTCTTTGCTGCCAACACAGCTGCCATCGATAACATGAACGCTTTATAAGGCAGCCTATTAAACGTACGCAGGAAGTAACCATTGAAAAGTCATGTCTTAAAACTAAACTTTGCAATATAATTGCATTCACTTTGAAATGATAAAACTAAGAGAAACGGTTTACGTTTAATTAAGGACATTAATTAAAGGCAACCAAAGCATGATCCCGACTCATAAAACCATATTTGATAAAATCGGTGAAAGCCTCTGTGTTTAATACAGCTTGTTCGGGTTAGTGCTACTGGGGCAGTAGGGAAGTTGCATAGTTAATATATAACTACAGGATGTAACTTTATTACACAATTAGGAATTATTGATGTTGGTGTAAACGTATAGAGGTGTTCTACTACCCTTATTCCTTTTAGGTCTCAGGTTAGTGCGTATCCCGGTCGTTAAGGCACACAGAAAGAGTAAAAAAGAAATAGTTCTACCCATCACAGCAGAGTAGAATCAGGAAATGAGGTATTGCTGTTAGACAAATTTTAAATCTGTGATCAATAAGATTAAAAAATCGGAAAAAAGTAAAATTTTTATATGAAATACACCCACGCACGCACACACGTGAACACAAACACACAAGCAAGCAGACACCTGCACACGCGCTTGGGCGCACACAAAAAGAAAGAAACACACACACACACACACACACACACACACACACCCATAAACACACACACACACACACACACACACACACGCACACACACACACACCCATACGCGCACACACATACACACACACACACACACACACACACACACACACACACATACACACACACACACACACACACACACACACACTATTCAAATATCATTTTTGCATTTATTAGGTAAATACTAGAAACTCTAATTTATGTTATTATTTACAGAGTTATCTGAAATAAAAATGAATGGGTTTGCGAGCGCTATTTTGAGTCTACCAGGGTGAGGCAATCTGATTCCTTTATCCTAAACACTTTGCTCTCTTGTTACACATAAATACAATCATACAATGTGTTTATGATATTGAAACATTTTGAAAAACATTTCGAACTAGAATTTGAATTACTTACTGTTTTCACAGGTAAACATTATTCCAAAATGTATTCATCATTTTCTTTTATTTATTTCCCAATGTTTCTTTTGAATAACGCATATTTTTAAAGCAGAAGTATTGTTGTTGCTACAGAATTGTTACACTTGACCTAGTGAATATATATTTAGCTATAGTAGTATTTGGCTGATACAATAGTTTCATATTTCCAAGGCAGCTTCAAGCTATTAAACCAGAAGTATTGTTGCTGCTACAGAATTGTTACACTTGAGCTAGCGAATATAGTTACCTATAGTAATAATTGGCTGCCACAATAGTTTCACATTTCCAAGGGAGCTTCAAGCTATTGAAGCAGAAGTTTTGTTGTTGCTACAGAATTGTTACTCTTGACCTAGTGAATATATATTTAGCTATAGTAGTATTTGGCTGATACAATAGTTTCATATTTCCAAGGCAGCTTCAAGCTATTATACCAGAAGTATTGTTGCTGCTACAGAATTGTTACACTTGAGCTAGCGAATATAGTTACCTATAGTAATAATTGGCTGCCACAATAGTTTCACATTTCCAAGGGAGCTTCAAGCTATTGAAGCAGAAGTTTTGTTGTTGCTACAGAATTGTTAATCTTGACCTAGTGAATATATATTTAGCTATAGTAGTATTTGGCTGCCATAATAGTTTCTTATTTCCAAGGCAGCTTCAAGCTATTAAAGCAGAAGTATTGTTGTTGCTACAGAATTGTTACACTTGACCTAGCGAATATAGTTAGCTGTAGTAATATCTGTCGGCACCATTATTTTCATATTTCCGAGGCAACTAGAAGGTATTAAAGCAGACGTAGTGTTGTTGCTACAGAATTGTTACACTTGACCTATCGAATATAGTTAGCTATTTGGCTGCCACAATAGTTTCATATTTCCGAGGCAGCTTCAAGCTAATAAAGCAGAAGTATTGTTGTTGCTACAGAATTGTTACACTTGACTTAGTGAATATCTATAGTAATATCTGTCTGCTCCATTAGTTTCATATTTCCGTGGCAGCTACAAGCTATTAAAGCAGAAGTATTGTTGTTGATACAGAATTGTTACACTTAACCTATCGAATATAGTTAGCTATTTGGCTGCCAAAAAAGTTTTATATTTCCGAGGCAGCTTCAAGCTAATAAAGCAGAAGTATTGTTGTTGCTACAGAATTGTTACACTTGACCTAGCGAATATAGTTAGCTATAGTAAAATTTGGCTGGCACTATAGTTTCATATTTCAAAGGCAGCTACAAGCAATTGAAGCAGAAGTATTGTTGTTGCTGTAGAATTGTTACACTTGAACTAGCGAATATTGTTAGCTGTAGTAATATTTGGCTGCCACGATAGTTTCATATTTCAAAGGCAGCTTCAAGCTATTAAAGCAGAAGTATTGTTGTTGCTACAGAATTATTACACTTGACCTATCGAATTTATATTTAGCTATAGTAGTATTTGGCTGCCACAATAGTTTCTTATTTACAAGGCTGCTTCAAGCTATTAAAGCAGAAGTATTGTTGTTGCTACAGAATTTTTACACTTGACCTATCGAATATAGTTAGCTATTTGGCTGCCACAATAGTTTCATATTTCCGAGGCAGCTTCAAGCTAATAAAGCAGAAGTATTGTTGTTGCTACAGAATTGTTACACTTGACTTAGTGAATATCTATAGTAATATCTGTCTGCTCAATTAGTTTCATATTTCCGTGGCAGCTACAAGCTATTAAAGCAGAAGTATTGTTGTTGATACAGATTTGTTACACTTAACCTATCGAATATAGTTAGCTATTTGGCTGCCACAAAAGTTTTATATTTCCGAGGCAGCTTCAAGCTAATAAAGCAGAAGTATTGTTGTTGCTACAGCATTGTTACACTTGACCTAGCGAATATAGTTAGCTATAGTAAAATTTGGCTGGCACTGTAGTTTCATATTTCAAAGGCAGCTACAAGCAATTGAAGCAGAAGTATTGTTGTTGCTGTAGAATTGTTACACTTGAGCTAGCGAATATTGTTAGCTATAGTAATATTTGGCTGCCACGATAGTTTCATATTTCAAAGGCAGCTTCAAGCTATTAAAGCAGAAGTATTGTTGTTGCTACAGAATTATTACACTTGACCTATCGAATTTATATTTAGCTATAGTAGTATTTGGCTGCCACAATAGTTTCTTATTTCCAAGGCTGCTTCAAGCTATTAAAACAGAAGTATTGTTGTTGCTACAGAATTATTACACTTGACCTATCGAATATATATTTAGCTATAGTAATATTTGGCTGCCACAATAGTTTCATATTTCCGAGGCAGTTTCAAGCTATTAAAGATGAAGTATAGTTGTTGCTATAGAATTGTTACACTTGACCTAGCGAATATAGTTAGCTATAGTAATATTTGGCTGCCACAATAGTTTCATATTTCAAAGGCAGCTACAAGCTATTAAAGCAGAAGTATTGTTGTTGCTACAGAATTGTTACACTTGAGCTAGCGAATATAGTTAGCTATAGTAAAATTTAGCTGGCACAATAGTTTCATATTTCAAAGGCAGCTTCAAGCAATTGAAGCAGAAGTATTGTTGTTGCTACAGAATTGTTACACTTGACCTAGCGAATATAGTTAGCTGTAGTAATATCTGTCGGCACCATTATTTTCATATTTCCGAGGCAGCTAGAAGGTATTAAAGCAGACGTAGTGTTGTTGCTACAGAATTGTTACACTTGACCTATCGAATATAGTTAGCTATTTGGCTGCCACAATAGTTTCATATTTCCGAGGCAGCTTCAAGCTATTAAAGCAGAAGTATTGTAGTTGCTACAGAATTGTTACACTTGACCTATCGAATATACATTTACCTATAGTAGTATTTAGCTGTCACAATAGTTTCATATTTTCAAGGGAGCTTCAAGCTATTAAAGCAGAAGTATTATTGTTACTACAGAATTATTACACTTGACCTATCGAATTTATATTTAGCTATAGTAGTATTTGGCTTCCACAATAGTTTCATATTTCCAAGGCAGCTTCAAAACCAGAAGTATTGTTGTTGCTACAGAATTATTAAACCTGACCTATCGAATATACATTTAGCTATAGTAGTATTTAGCTGCCACAATAGTTTTATATTTCCGAGGCAGCTTCAAGCTAATAAAGCAGAAGTATAGTTGCTGCTACAGAATTGTTACACTTGACCTAGTGAATATCTATAGTACTATCTGTCTGCCCCATTAGTTTCATATTTCCGTGGCAGCTACAAGCTATTAAAGCAGAAGTATTGTTGTTGCTACTCGAATAGCAGTTGTTGCTATATCGAATATAGTTAGCTATTTGGCTGCCACAATAGTTTTATATTTCCGAGGCAGCTTCAAGCTAATAAAGCAGAAGTATTGTTGTTGTTACAGAATTGTTACACTTGACCTAGTGAATATTTATAGTAATATCTGTCTACCCCATTAGTTTCATATTTCCGTAGGAGCTTCAAGCTATTAAAGCAGAAGTATTGTTGTTGCTACAGAATTGTTACACTTGACCTAATGAATATCTATAGTAATATCTGTCTGCCCATTAGTTTCATATTTTCGTGGCAGCTACAAGCTATTAAAGCAGAAGTATTGTTGTTGCTACAGAATTGTTACACTTGACCTAATGAATATCTATAGTAATATCTGTCTGCCCATTAGTTTCATATTTTCGTGGCAGCTACAAGCTATTAAAGCAGAAGTATTGTTGTTGCTACAGAATTGTTACACTTGTCCTATCGAATATAGTTAGCTGTTTGGCTGCCACAATAGTTTCATATATCCGAGGCAGCTTCAAGCTATTAAAGCAGAAGTATTGTAGTTGCTACAGAATAGTTACACTTGACCTATCGCATATATATTTAGCTATAGTAGTATTTGGCTGATACAATAGTTTCATATTTCCAAGGCAGCTTCAAGCTATTAAAGCAGAAGTATTGTAGTTGCTACAGAATAGTTACACTTGACCTATCGCATATATATTTAGCTATAGTAGTATTTGGCTGATACATTAGTTTCATATTTCCGAGGCAGCTTCAAGCTATTAAAGCAGAAGTATTGTAGTTGCTACAGAATTGTTAAACTTGACCTATCGAATATATATTTAGCTATAGTAGTATTTGGCTGATACAATAGTTTCATATTTCCAAGGCAGCTTCAAGCTATTAAACCAGAAGTGTTGTTGCTGCTACAGAATTGTTACACTTGAGCTAGCGAATATAGTTACCTATAGTAATAATTGGCTGCCACAATAGTTTCACATTTCCAAGGGAGCTTCAAGCTATTGAAGCAGAAGTTTTGTTGTTGCTACAGAATTGTTACTCTTGACCTAGTGAATATAGTTAGCTATAGTAATTTCTGTCTGCCACAATAGTTTCATATTTCCGAGGCAGCTTCAAGCTATTAAAGCAGAAGTATTGTTGTTGCTACAGAATTGTTACACTTGACTTAGTTAGATATAGTAAAATTTGGCTGGCACTATAGTTTCATATTTCAAAGGCAGCTTCAAGCTATTAAAGCAGAAGTATTGTTGTTGCTACAGAATTGTTACACTTGAGCTAGCGAATATAGTTAGCTATAGTAATAATTGGTTGCCACAATAGTTTCACATTTCCAAGGCAGCTTCAAGCTATTGAAGCAGAAGTATTGTTGTTGCTACAGAATTGTTACACTTGACCTAGTGAATATAGTTAGCTATAGCAATTTCTGCCTGCCTCATTAGTTTCATATTTCCGTGGCAGCTACAAGCTATTAAAGCAGAAGTATTGTTGTTGCTACAGAATTGTTACACTTGACCTATCGAATATAGTTAGCTATTTGGCTACCACAGTAGTTTCATATTTCCGAGGCACCTTCAAGCTATTAAAGCAGAAGTATTGTAGTTGCTACAGAATTGTTACACTTGAGCTATCGAATATACATTTAGCTATAGTAGTATTTGGCTGTCACAATAGTTTCATATTTTCAAGGGAGCTTCAAGCTATTAAAGCAGAAGTATTGTTGTTGCTACAGAATTATTACACTTGACCTATCAAATATGTATTTAGCTATATTAGTATTTGGCTGCCACAATAGTTTCATATTTCCAAGGCAGCTTCAAGCTATTAAATCAGAAGTATTGTTGTTGCTACAGAATTGTTACACTTGATCTAGCGAATATAGTTAGCTATAGTAATAATTGTCTGCCACAATAGTTTCATATTTTCAAGGCAGCTTCAAGCTATTGAAGCAGAAGTATTGTTGTTGCTACAGAATTGTTACACTTGACCTAGCGAATATAGTTAGCTATAGTAAAATTTGGCTGGCACGACAGTTTCATATTTCAAAGGCAGCTTCAAGCTATTGAAGCAGAAGTATTGTTGTTACTACAGAATTATTACACTTGACCTATCGAATATATATATATATATATATATATATATATATATATATATATATATATATATATATTTTTTTTTTTTATAAACTTGGGAGCGGGTTTAAACTGCCCGAAGCACTGCTACCCCAAGTTATATTATACTTACCTCCCTGAACTAGTCAAAGAGCCCCTTTCCTCTTACCAGGTTTAGGAGTTTCGTGACTAGTGTTTTACCTTCAGCATCCACCAGAGCCCTTCCATCACCAAAGAGGTTGAAGCGCCTCTCAGCAAGTACTTCACATCTGTAGATAATGTGTGTGGCAGTCTCCAGTTTCTGCCCGCATAATCTGCACACTGGTTCATCTTTGTAGATACCCATTTTATGCAGACGTTTCCTTAGTCCACCGTGTCCCGTGAGTAGACCTGTGGCTATCCCCAATTCCTGCCTAGACAGATAGATGAGACTCTTCTGCAGCCCCAAGGAAGGTTTCCTAAGGGTTATCTTACTGTGTCTCATCCCTTCAGCCCTGATCCAGTGCTCACAGTGTCTTTCAGCCATCCACCTTCGCACTGCCATCTTGACCATGGATTTGGAAATACCTACCGCAGGCTCCGGTCTAACCAGGGGAGTCGAAGACCCCTCTCTGGCCAGCGCATCTGTGGCTTCATTTCTAAGAATTCCCCTATGCCCTGGCACCCAACCTATCTTGATTTGATTGTGCCTTGCCAGGGCATGTAGGTTATTTAGGCATTCCCTGACTATGGCCGAGGTGACCACATGTCCGTTTAGTGTCTTAATTGCTGCCTGTCGGAAAAAATAGCAATCCGGGTCCCGTGTGTTCCCCTTCTCGCTATCTCTCCCAGACAGGCATTTATAGCATATATTTCTGCCTGAAAGACAGAGGTATGCCTCCCCAAGGAAAAAACTAGTTTTACCCTTGGGTTTTTACAATACACCCCCGCTCCAGTGCCGAAGTCCATCTTGGAGCCATCTGTGTACCACATCTGAGCTCCCGATGTTAATGTCCCTGACCATTCCATCATAGTTTGGTGGACCTGGTCAGGTGCAAACGTTAGAGTAATGTGGTCGCTGTCCATTTCCAAGACGGGTTCTTTGACCACGCACTCGATACTCATATGTCCCGAAACATCTGGGAGGTTAGCCCAGGTGTTCAAGTTGCGCAATCTCCATGCCGCCAGCCTCGCCTCTCCCCTAAGGACAAGCTCGAGGGGAGGGAGGTTAAGCATTACTGCCATTGCTGCACCAGGTGTAGTTGACATCGCTCCCAGTGTGCACAGACAGGCCAATCTCTGGATAGAGCTTAGTTTAGCTCTTGTCTGTGCCTGGTTGGCCTTTGTCCACCACACCAGAGCTCCATAGGTAATCATAGGTCTTATCACCCTCAGATACATCCAGTGCATCATTGATGGCTTCAATCCCCATTTCTTACACACCATTCTTCTCACAGTCATCAGTGCCCTTTTGGCCCTGTTAACTGTCCTCTCAAGATGTGGGTTCCAGGTGAGATTCCTGTCCAGAGTAACTCCCAGGTACTTCACCTCCCCCACAAACTCAAGGTATTCACCAAACAAACGAGGCATCCTGGTCGTCAGATCTTTTCGCTGTCTGGTGAAGTTAATAAGAACAGTTTTTTTCGGATTTACCCTAAGGTTCTCCTTATTACACTTGACCTATGGAATATAGTTAGCTATAGTAATATTTGGCTGCCACAATAGTTTCATATTTCCGAGGCAGTTTCAAGCTATTAAAGCTGAAGTATAGTTGCTGCTATAGAATTGTTACACTTGACCTATCGAATATAGTTAGCTAAAGTAATATTTGGCTGCCACAATAGTTTCATATTTCAAAGGCAGCTTCAAGCTATTAAAGCAGAAGTATTGTTGTTGCTACAGAATTGTTACACTTGACCTAGCGAATATTGTTAGCTATAGTAATATTTGGCTGCCACAATAGTTTCATATTTCCGAGGCAGTTTCAAGCTATTAAAGCTGAAGTATAGTTGTTGCTATAGAATTGTTACACTTGACCTATCGAATATAGTTAGCTATAGTAATATTTGGCTGCCACAATAGTTTCATGTTTCAAAGGCAGCTTCAAGCGGTTAAAGCAGAAGTATTGTTGTTGCTACAGAATTGTTACACTTGACCTAGCAAATATAGTTAAAGTAGTTACGGGGGCTACTTTGCCACAAAAAGTGTAGGAGAGAGTTGGCCTTGAAGCAGTAACCTAAGTCAGTTAGATGAAAGCTAACCTAACCCACCCCTAAGTGTGTAGAGTGTTAGGGGTGGTTCCTAGGTACGTTTGGGAGCTGCCCCAGGGGTTCCTCCGGGGGTGGATAATGGGTTGGGGTAGTTTTTGGAAAAATTCTGGAAAAATGTGTGTCGCATGTTAGGGTGGAGATAGAGTGTATTTTGTATAGAGGTGGGGTGGGTTCAACTGGGGGTAGTTTTAAATAATATATCAGATTGCCAAAAATGATCGGTTCCTGGAGTCAGACCTTAGGTACAGTCACCCTAGAGTCGTGCTCGTGGTAAACCCACCTAGGAGCCTGGCCTCAGGTATAGCCTCCCTGGAGCATTGACTTAGGTAAAGCCAACCCGAAGCCAGGCCTTAAATAAAGTAACCTTGGAATCTGGCCTTAGGTAAAGCTACCTTGGAGTCTGGCCTTAGGTAAAGCCTCTTTGGAGCTAGACGTTACGTAAATCTACCTTGGAGTCAGCCCTTAAGTAAAGCTACCCAAGAGTCGGGCTTTAGGTTCAGGTATGTTGCTATATCAATTACAGCCTCTCGACTAAGACAAATACCTCCATCAATTCTTGGGTAAAGCTACCTTGGAGTCTGACCTTAGGTAAAGTTACACTCGATTCGTGCTTGAGGTAAAGCCACCCAGGAGCTAGGCCTTAGGTATAGCCTCCATGGAGTATGGACTTAGGTAAAGCCATCCCGAAGCCAGGCCCTAGCTAGAGCCACCCTGGAGAAAAGCCTGAGGTAAATTCACACTAGAGTCTGGCTTTAAGTAAAGGCACCATGGAGTCAGTCCTTATTTAAATCCTCTTTGGAGCCGGACTTTAGGTAAAGCTATCCAAGAGTCAGGCCTTAGGTTAATCCACCTGGTAGTCAGACCTTAGGTAAATTCAAGCCAGAGGCCAGATCTCAGGTAAAGCCTCTCTGGAATCAGACCTTAGGTAATGCAACCACGGAGTAGGACCATAGGTAAAGCCTACCAGGAATGGTAAAACGGCAATCAATGCATGCCCAATCTCAATAGTATACAGCCAATATGTCCGTTACCTACATAGGGCTACATACTGTGTTAAGTCAATATGCAAGTAAACCTACATACGTCCTGTGTTCTGGAAGAGGTAAATAACCACCCCTGGAGGACCTTGGTAGCTATGAAGACGACAACGACAATGATGATGGTTACGAAGACAATCTGGGAAATAGCCGAATCGCATGAACAAAGGGGGATTTCGGGATGGGGACATAAAAGAGTGTATCAGTTCATTTAATAATAAATGTATATAAAGATAAAGTGTTTGTTATTATCCGTTTCAATAAAGGTGTAGGTAAGTTCACACAGACAGAGTTCGACAAATAAATGCTTGTTTAAAACCTTTATAGTAATATTGTTATTCGTTATCACCCGACCGCGATAGCGCACTCTGAATATATCAGCATAACCGCAGCAAATGACGTCAAACAAAATGTCGGATAAGATGGTGTCTAACAAAATGTCGGACGGCATATGTAATATTGGTAGGTCATACGTTACCCTCTGTATAGGATTAACTGTTACCTGTATAGGTATGCCACCTATACTTACTTTAACATTAATCCATCTATCACAGAAAGAAGAAACCGGCCTTTTGCTGAGCATAAGGGCGGATGTATACAAATCTGAACGATTTCAACCTGCCTCTGTAGCTCCTTGCTCTGTCCCCGTGGTAACCCCTACCAACCTTAGACCTGACGGAATCAACCCCCTAACCAAGAAAACAATATAAGTACTTGCAACACAGACCTAGTCCTCAAACAACACCATGGTAGGTGTTTACTTTTGGACAGATACTCTAACAATCGAGAAGAAAGTGTTCCCCAAACTATCACTGTATCGTCGTAGATTATGCTCGTTTCATACTTGGAAAGGAGTGTTAAATGATACTGTTAACCCCATGCGTCTCAGTGAAGTGGGATTCTTTTACACTGGCCAAGAAGATCAAACATTTTGCTTTACATGCGCAGGAGGCATTAAAGATTGGTCAGCGAATGATGATCCGTTACGGGAACATGCAAAGTGGTTTCCTAAATGTAAATACGTAGTGGGTGTAAATGCTAAACGGGCACAGATGGAGGTAGACTGTACAACAGACGACGACGACTCGGACGATGATGGTGGAAACAATCAATCTCAGGATGATCGTACGCTGTGTAAGATTTGCTGTATCGAAGAAATACAGGTTGCCCTTCTACCATGCGGACATGTGTTTGCCTGTCAAGGGTGTGCCTTAACCTTCAAGAGTGTAGCATACAGTGTAGAGTAAAGACATCCGCCACGATAAGAGTATATCTATCGTAGCTAAGCCTAATACAATGAAAATAATAATATGTGTTCAATAAAACGATTTTATATGATACATGTGTTTGTACTTATTGTTGTAAAAACGAAACTCCATTAATAAAATAAACAATTGGTTGTGATAGCGGTGGTTCAACGTGGGTCGATGTATAAGGTAATAAGTAATAGTGTTTGATAATAGAGACATATATTTACATTAATAATAATATGATGTTAGCATTACACATAGTTGAATCATCATTGTTACATTTCTTAAATATAATTATAAATACTCAGCTATTACTTTATAATCATTACCGTTATATTTGTACAAAAGTCTGACTGGCCGCAACTTGTCTTGCCTGAGACAGATTAATAGATATCTAGGTATCTTATATAATAACACTTGTGTCATCCTCTAAAATAGACTTCACAAGTTTAACACTATCTCTTAATATTAGACATTTTTCTGTAAAGTCTAAAAATTCTCTATATCTGGCGTTAGTTCGTCTGTGAGCTAAATTTAATTTATAAAGGTCCAATATATATTCACAAAAGCATGTAAACTCGTATCCCCGGTCTATTGCCAGTTTTAGTGTGATATTTCTAAAACAATATAAACTGTTGTTAAAGCTAATAAAAATTGATTAGGACAAAACACACTCATGGTGATGTCATCATGATAATCCTTTGATAACCAAAAGGTATGGCCTCCTATGTATAACATATGCTCACTCGAAAAAAAAATATCAAAAAAAAATTTTTTATATATTGTTGTTTTACATTATTGGCAAATTTCTTAAAAGTCTGAACAGTTTTCTCAAACACATACAAAGGATTATAGGTATAAATATATTTAAATAGGTAAATATGCTAATGAAATCCTCATCTAAATAGCTTATAATCTTGTCGCTAATTAGCGGGTTGGTGAAGCATTCAACTGATGCCATGGCGTGTCTGAAAAGTAACACAAAGGTTATTGCAATAATGTTATCTAAATTTTGTTCACACAAATATCCCCCGAAGAGGGAAAGGAGAGGCTGCAACCCCGCCATCTCCATCGTGGCATCCATGCGAAAAACAAAATGATGCCTCCGTATATCCCCGACCCTCCTGCTTGACAAGTACATTCACCTTACGGACCTTTACGGCCGCTCCAGAGGGGATGCATGCTCCTTACGAACTGATTAGAGCCACGCTAGTGGGCATCTAACTTTCACAATCATACTACCCATCAAGCAGGAGGGTGCGGTCTAAAAATTACTTTTCGAAAACATTTGTGTGAAAAATCAACATTCGCTAGTACATAGCTATTCATTTTTTCACTCATTCGTGGACGTTTGTAGCCATAAGGTAGTAATCATTGTGCACAATTAAGTTTCATTTTTTATAATTTTTATTTTGTTTTTTTTTGTTAATCTGAATATTTATTGAAAACAATACAGTACATAGCTAATCAATCTGTTCACACAATCGTGTTGTTTTGAAACCACAAGGTAGCTATCATTGTGCAGAATTAATACTTATTAATTTTCATATTTTTTATAATATTTATATATGTATTTATATATAATCTAGCATTTGTTAATCTGAATATTTATAGAATACAATACATTGTGAAAAATCACAACATAAGCCAGTACATAGCTATTAATTTTGTAACCATAAGGTAGTGTGTCGTAACCGTCGTCCAATTTCCTCTGCACTTCTTAACCTGAATATTTTATTTTCAGACAATGTGATGATATCACGATCTTTTGTGCGACGAGTCCTATCATTAGTGGCTACAATAGGATCATTACTTTCCAAAACCATTCGTGTCATTGACTCAAAATTGACCGAGGCGGAAGTACTGAGATTCAGGGTCAACCCTTTGTTTTTGCACACGGTCACGTGTTCGTTTTTATATGTAGACCAAACTTTGTAGGCGTAGACTTTAGGGCCTCCTGAGACGAATTCGGTGATATAAGACCCTGGACCGTATTCTAAGAGTTCGTCAGTCATCTGGCCTAAATAATCTCCGGTTCTCGACTCTTGGCAGATCATCCCTATGAAGGTATACTACGCTGTCGGTATCCTTGTAGATAGGTTGTGACCCTAGAGCGTCCATATATTCGTACATCTTTAGCCTAGCATAGGGGTAGTGTAGACGGCCAGCACAACGTTGACAGTGGGTAGTATTTCGAAAAAGGCATCTGAAAACTATCAATTCACCAACACCACGTCCTCGTTCTCTTCCTGTATGCTATTTACATCAATAGATGGGCTATGTAGCATTTTAAACAATTCCTGATGCTGCCTAATTATCGAGGTTTTCGACTGATTCTCTCTCTTCCCGAATTTTCCCCCAAACGAGTTCAACATCAATTTGGTCAATGAGCGGGAGCCTTCGTTTTTAGCGATCTTTGACTGGTCTAAACGGACACCCTCGTTGATGAAATAATCTTCTACGTACTTGGCCTTGTCCTCTTCGGTCTGACACCAGCCGGGGTAACCTGACGTCTTCTGTTTCATTTTTAGAAATTTATTAATAAACTTTTTAAACAGCCCGTCGTTCACTGAAGCCATCTCGTACTGCCACATTTCGTGCATTTCCGCAAATGACATACCCCTTCTCTACCGCCTTACGTATCTCGTCCATGGTCTATGTGCCTGTCAGAGCACGCTCGTCCACCGTATGACAGCAATCGTCAGGATTCAGAGTTTTGCCACATGTCCGACAGAGTACAAACATCAACTTCTTATTCATCTTTAGCGGCAATACAGGGTGGTAGAGCGCTCTGGGCGGTAGAATTGTGCACTTGAGCAACCCTTCGGCGCTCATCCCCAATTTCCTACACTCGCCGTTACCGACGGCTATCTTAGGGTGTCCAATCGGGTATTTTCCGTACTTACATACCCAAGGGTAGAGCGAACACACGTCGGTGTACTGGATTGATTCGTCCTCTTTAGCAGCGCAGTAGGTCTTTATATTTCCTGTCCTGCCGCCGAAGAAAGCGTCACGGGGGTTAAGAGGCGCCGTGTTGAGGATGTGGTGGTTTTCGAAGTAATCTAAGGATCTGTCTTGTTTCTTCTGCTGTCTAAATACACACTCCCACATCTCGACGACCCCGTAGCCGGCCTTTGAGAGTTTAGCGTTTTTAGTTTTTGTCCTTTCGAAGCGGGCGTTGTGCGTGTCCGCCGGACCATCCTCCAGGGCAGCGTCACGTCCGTTGAGGAAGCACTTGGGACAGCCGTGGAACCAGCAGTCTTGGAATTCGTACACTGTGTTTGTCTCCATGCACAGTCCATCGACCTTAGTCCGTCGACTTTCATCTTGCGGCCGTTACCTGCATGACTTATTTGTAGGTTGCCCTCTGTTTCGAGCCATAGCAACCATTGCACAGCGATAAACGATTATTTATCGGCCAGACGGTAGCCGGCTTTCGGAACTATGGCTATGGTGTTTGGTTTCAGAAAGTTTCTTCTAAACGCCAAGTTACAGGCGATGGTCACTGCCTCTAGAAACGGATCAACATTACACTCCTGTAGAAAACAGGTCCTGAATTTCAAGCAAGCCTGTGCCAAGATCTCTACGTCCGATAGGCAGTATTCGAATATTTCCTTTTGAAAGTCAAACACGTATTCGTTGCGCACCTGGTTGTCTTACCATCGTGAAAACTCTTCGTGATTCTTGTCAAACATAGAATCGGGGCAATAGTACTCTTTGGCCGGGATAGGGCCTACATACTTTTCGTTGGCCAGCGTGTTGAACAGGTGCGGAAAATAACCCTTTTTCTTTTCCGGAGGCAGATCGAAGGCTTTAGACAGTTTAGACAGAGCCATAGGCATGTAGTTGAGAGAGTCGATAAATTTAAGGTTATCGAGTTCCATGAGGAAGACCTTGGTGCCTCGCGTAATCAGGTCAGGTGTAAATTGGGTCTCTTCTATCACGTACTTTAGGGTAAAGAGGAAATCAAAGGCCTGGCCGTTTTGAGCGATTACTATCACTTTTTTGTACGCCTTTCGCACTTCCATAAAGTACGCCATTAATCCGTTGACGGGGTCCTCTCTGAACACTCGAGTTCTATCCGTGCACTGTAGGCACGCGCCGCCGTTCATACACTTCCAACAGTATTGCTGGGATACGCACAAATTGACTCGATTCACTCGAGCGGCGTTAATAACTTCGTCTTTTCGAGTTTCAAGATCAAAGGAAACGAACAGAAAGTTATTTGCTAGCGGGCTACGATCATCAATTCTCATGTAGCACAGATGGCCTGCTGGCATGTAATCCTTACACACTTTACAATAGCTCTCACCGCATACGTGAGGAGCTTTTCTGCTCTTCGTTAGAATGTATCTATTACAGTCTGGATACTTTCTTATAGCCCGGCATACACTTTTGATGCGCTCCTTAAAATAAGCTCTATTTTGAAATTGTCTATTACAGTCGCCGCACAGGATGCTGTCGTCTTCAAGCACACACGGCGGGTACCTCTTGCAAGAGTTGCATTGGGCGGAGCATCGATGGTGCATGCAATCGTTGTACTGTGAATTTGAACATAACAGATTAATATTATTTTTTAGAACCTTTCAGCATGTTTCTTTATTAATTTTGTTAAAATTTCAAGTGCCTCTATCTTTGTTTAATCTATGCGCCATAGAAGTGTGTGCATGCGTACAGAACAGAAATAATATAGACAGTTTGGAATTACCTGTATCTGTAATGCAAACTTTGATAATATCTTTTAAAGAGTATGTATTGATGAAGCCATGTGATAGTTCTGATTTTGATTTTTTATCTATAGATTTCAATAATTTAAATTCTTCAGACTTTTTAATGTTGATGAACCCCTCTGACGTGGTGCCTGTTTTTGTCAATGAGAGGACATTTTTAAAATTTATTAGATTTCACTACACCGGTCTGTCTGATTATACAACACTTTCATCTTCAGATTCTTCACCCACCCTTCAGGATTTGTCGCCCTATTTACCTCTACTACGACCACCTGACTCGTGGGCTACCTCGTCTCTAGGAGATCTACCTTCCCGACCGCCCGGCGTTGATACGGACAGCGAGTGGGATGATCGTAAACCCAGCAGGCTTCTATCGAGCTGGGATGATTAGTTTTCGTTTCGCCTACACGATTTCCTAATTCTCATCCACCGTGGGACCTACCCTTACCCTACACATGCATACAGAGGCTGGATTACACTTTAATGCAACTCCGGCTGGTTATTAGGGATTTGCGGACGGCTGCTTCGAAACCACACTACAGGTCGAGCCCAACATTTTCATTACGAACTGTCCGTCGTACCAATAATAAGACCAATAATGTAAGTAGATTTTCATATTATTTCAATTGACCTTTACGCTTTATTTCAGGCTATCTGGCACGATTTACTAATCGTAATGCTTCTTACAGGATTTTTAAGATTATACACAGCTGTTACTAATTGCCTTTTTTTTCTTACAGAATAAGCCACGACCGGCGGATAGTAGCTTATGCAATATATGTTGTGAGAGCCCTCGCAACGCAGTTGCCACGCCATACGGACATGTATTTTGTTTTACCTGTCTCTCAAGATGTAATCGCTGCCCAAATTGTAGAGCATGGATCGTCGACACTTTTAAATTATAATGTTATAATAAGAATATATGTTAAGAACATTTTATATCTATGCACTGTAAAATTATTATTATTATATGTTAGTTTAATAAAACATCATGCTGAATACACTTATTGTATATATTATTTCATCTACCGTCCTTTTTCAACCTGGTCAATACCGAGGACCTTATATCATGCGCTTTATCCAAGATTATATATATAGACCACTCCTATATTCCTAACACACTCTGTTGAATATATATCAGGCAGAATTAGGATCGTTTATAACATATAATTATTCATCAGTCTACATGTTATGTGATAGGCCTCGTTATTGTGTATTATTAATGCTTCTCCATGGACCTTTATATCTAAACGCATTTACAACTATAGGATATATCCATAAAAGCTATTTGATTATTTAAACTATAACAGCCTAAATTTATATATACCTTATACGGTTAGATTTTAATAAGTACCTCTTGGTTATATCTAAACACAATTATAGCTGTAGGATTTATACATAAAAGCTATTTGATTATTTAATCTATAACAATCGTTATTTATACATGCCTGATTTCTGATTGTATATGTATGCCGTGGTATGATCACAGTACATAGTAAACTGATACTATATGACACAGTAGTAGTAACAGTCGGCACTATGGCAAAAAAATGGTGGGGGAAGTTGGCCTTAAGGCACTAACCTAAGCTAGCCAAATGGCATCTAACCTACCCTACCCTTAAGTGTAGAGGTGTTCTCAGCTACGTTTTGGAGATTCCCCGGTGGTTGCTCCGGGGGTAGATTCGGGGTCGGGGGTAGTTTTTCGAAAAATTTTGAAAAAAATGTGTGTTGCGTGTTGGGGTGAGTTTACATTGTATTTTGCTAGAGTTGAGGGTGGGTTCACCTGGGGGTAGTTTTAAATAATATATGAAATTGCCAAAAATTAATCGGTTGGATCAAATGACTAAATAACTGTATGCGGTTTGTTTACAGTATATGTTGGATAGATGCGGGGTGGGTTCACCTGGGGGTTGTTTTAAATAATATATCAGATTGCCAAAAAATGATCGGTCCCTGGAGTCTTAGGTAAAAGTCCCTTTGTAGTCGTGCTCGAGGTAAAGCCACCTAGGAGCCAGGCCTTAGGTAAAGCTACCTTGGAGCATGGCCTCAGGTAAAGTAACCCTGGAATCTGGCCTTAGGTAAACCTACCTTGGAGTCTGGCCTTAGGTAAAGCCTCTTTGGAGCTAGACTCTAGGTAAAGCTGCCTTGGAGTCAGCCCTTAGGTAAAGCTATCCAAGAGTCGGGCCTTAGGTTCAGATATGTTGCTATATCAATTACAGCCTCTCGACTAAGACAAATACCTCCATCAATTCTTAGGTAAAGCTACCTTGGAGTCAGACATTAGGTAAAGTCACCCTGGAGTCGTGCTTGAGGTAAATCCGCCTACGAGCCAGGCCTTAGGTATAGTTACCATGGAGTCAGACCTTAGTTAAAGTTACCTTGGAACATGGCCTCGGGTAAGGCCATCCCGAGGCCTGCCCTTAGGTAAAGCCACCCTGGAGAAAGGATTTAGGTAAATTCACACTTGAGTCAGGCTTTAAGTGAGGCTGTTTTTAATAATACATAAAATTGCCAAAAAATGATCGGTTAGATCAAATGACCAACGTTTCAACTAATCAACGCAGAAAAAATGTTTTACGCTAGGTTTGGCGTCGCCTAATCATGGGGGTACGTGGGGTTCTTGAAACCTAAGTCAGTCAGATGGCAGCGGAGCGAGATAGTGGCTGTGACGGTTCAAGATGGCTGTTCAAGATGGCGGCTATGTTGATAAGAGATAGCGAGTAATGTAAATATTAAGGAATAATTATATGAAATGTGATGTAAATGTTGGAATAAAAATAAAGTTGTATGGTTTGGATTCGATCCGTGAACCGTGGGACCTGAGACAAGATGGCGTCGCCTGGTGTATGTATGACTTGGGTTATGTGTGGTTAGATGTAGGGGTTACGGAGTGTCGATCCGGGGTTGGTGAATGATATTTCTCTAAAAACAAAATTGCGCTGCGCCAGTGTCCTAACCTAACCTAACTGGATCGGGCTAGCGTTCTAACCTAAGAAAAAGTGGTGTAAGGGTTGTGATAGTTTGTTTGGGTATGATCCGGGGGATGGGGGTATTTTATAATAATAATATATGAAAGCATCAAAAAAAAATGATCGGATAGATCAAATGACCAACGTTTCAACTAAACACTATCTTACACTAAGTTTAACCGACCAACAATTACGTTAAATTCAAATAGTCAACAGTCCGTGCGGGGAATCGACCTATCACATTGCAGGGGCTCGGTAGGCTTACGTGACACAATGCAAACGGTCGCAGTAAGGTTTGTAGGCTTATTACTATGTTAAGCCAACATGCATTATAACCCTATATAGTGTGTTAAACAAATATGTATGTAAACCTACATATACTTATATACTATGCTAAGCCGACATACATGAATCCCTACAAGGGCCTACTATGTCCGTAAACCATCGGCCAAAGACTTTATGATCTGAGCTATATACACATTTACACCTCTTCTATCAGGTAGAGCCTCAGGCAGACAACCGTATAGTTCATATGGGAAGTACTATATGGTATAGCTACCAACGTATACCACCATAGCTATGTAAAGGCAGCTACCAATGCATAACCTATCACGCCCACGTAGGTGACGGTCAACAAATATTACAATATAATTTAAAAAAGTCACGCAACCTATATACATACAGTGTTAAGCCAACATTCATGTTAACTAATATAGGCTTATATACTGTGTTAAGCCAGCATACAATATACTCTAAATAGCCCTATATACTGTGTTAAACCAATATGCAGGTCAATCTATATACATCCTGTATTAGGCCAATATCCCGCATAGACCTATATAATATGTTAAACCTGTATGCATGATAGCTTATATAGTGTGTTAAACATAGCTTATATGCGTTTAAAGCTACATAAATAATATGTTAAGCCTACATACTGTGTTAAACAAATATGCGTGTAAACCTACATAAATACTATGCTAAGCCTACATACTGTGTTAAACAAATTTGCGTGTAAACCTACATAAATACTATGCTAAGCCAACATGCATGCTATTCTACATAGACTTATATACTATGTTAAGCCAACATAAATGATAGCCTTATATAGTGTGTTAAACAAATATGCGTGTAAACCTACATAAATACCATGCTAAGCCAACATGCATGCTATCCTTCATATGCGTATATACCATGTTAAGCCTACATACATAATAGAATACATAATATGTTAAACAAATATGTGTGTAAGCCTGCATACATATTATTTTAAGCCGACAAGGGCCTACAAATTATAATATATAACATTATATCCAACACATAGTTTAGCTAATGGATATCACGCAGTATCCGACTAGTAGCCTGACTACAAGTTAACACTTAGTATCCGATGCATAGCCCGGCTAATCATTAACACATAGTATCCGATGCAGAGCTTGACTAGTGGTTAACACATAATATCCAATGCATAGCTAGGCTAATGGGTAACACATAATATCCAATGCATAGCATGACTATGGTTTAACACAAAGTATCCGACGGGTAGGTTGATTACAAACTAACACATAATATCCATTGCATAGCTTGACTATGGGTTATCACAAAGTATCCGACGGGTATGTTGATTACAAACTAACACATAATATCCATTGCATAGTTTGGCTAGTGGTTATCACATAGAATCTGATGCATAGCTAGACTAATGATTAACACATAGTAGCCGATGCATAGCCTGACTAGGGCTAACACATAGTATCCGATGAGTAGATTGGCTAATGGTTAACACATTATATCCGTTGCATAGCTTGACTACAAGTTGACATATAATATTCTTTGCATAGTTTGGCTAATGGTTATCACACAGTATCTGATAAATAGCTAGGCTAATGGTTAACACATAGTAGCCGATGTATAGCCTGAGTAGGGCTAACACATAGTATCCGAGGCATAGAATGACTAATGGTTAACACATGGTATCCAAAGCATAACTTGACTAGGGGTTAAGAAATAATATCCAATGAATAGCTTGACTACAAGTTAACACATAATATCCGATGCGTAGCTTAGCTAATGGTTAACACATAGTATCCGAGGCATAGAATGAATAATGGTTAACACATGGTATCTAAAGCATAACTTGACTAGGGGTTAACAAATAATATGCAATGGCTAGCTTGACTACAAGTTAACACATAATATCCGATGCGTAGCTTAGCTAACTATGGTTAACACATAGTATCTGATGCATAGCTAGACTAATGCGTAACACATAGTAGCCGATGCATAGCTTGACTAGAGCTATCACATAGTATCCTATACATAGATTGATTATGGGTTATCACATAGTATCCGATGAGAGGCTTGAATACAATTAACACATAATATCCAATGCATAGCTTGGGTAATGTTCTACATATAGTTAGCCTACATTCTGTTTTATGTATGTAGACTCACATACTATGCTAAGCCGGTTACCCATCAGGTACTAGACACGGATCTATGGTAATGCAAGAATAACCCTAAGTGTAACCCTGACAACAGATACCTAGCATGACCATAGCCTACATTGCCTGACAACAGGTACCTAGCCTGACCATAGCCTACATAGCTAGACAACTTATACATAGCTAGACAATAGATACCTAACCCGGAATCAAATACATAGCCTGACAACCGATACATAGCCTGACAACAGAGCTAGATAAAATGGCCAACGTTTCAACTAAACAACATTACGCTAAGTTTAACCGACCAACATATACGAAGTTCAAACGAACAACATTTACACCAAGTTCAATTAGGGTGCGGCTGGTGAAGGCTAGATCAACGTTTCAGCTAATCAAAGTTGAAAAACTTACGCTAATCAACCAACAAATTTACACCTAGTTCAAATGGGTTATGGTTAGCGAAGGCACCGGCAAAAGCCTTTATGATCTTTGCCTTAGACTTTAGACAATATATAGATAGCTACCAACGCATACCATAATATCTATGTAGAAACTGTTATCCGCTGGCCAAGGCTTTTACACATATTGTCTTCTATTCCAGGTTAGGTGTTTCAATTACAGCATACTAACTAAGACAATAGTTACATCAAATCTTAGGTAAAGCTACCTTGCAGTCAGACCTTAGGTAAAGTCACCCTAGAGTCATGCTTGAGGTCGGGCATCAGACCTTAGGTAAAGCTACCTTGGAGTCAGCCCTTAGGTAAAGCAAGACCATAGGTAAAGCCTACCTGGAGTGGTAAAACAACTACCAATCAATAACCTGTCACATTAGTATACATCCTGTATTAAGCCATTATGTATGTTACCGAACATACTGTGTTAAACCAATAAGCGTGTAAACCTACATTCCTCCTGAAATAAGACAAAATGCATGTTACCCTACATAGCCCTACATACTTTGTTAAGCCGATATGCACTTTACCCTACATAGGCCTACACACTGAGTTAAGCCAGGATGAATGTAAAGCTACATTCCTCCCGAAATAAGACAATATGGATGTTACCCTACATAGGCCTACATACTTTATTAAGAAAATATGCATGTTAACCTACATTCCTCCTGAAATAAGACATTATGAATGTTACCCTACATAGCCCTACATACTGTGTTAAGAAAATATGCATGTTAACCCATATACACCCTGTATTAGTCCAATATGGATGATACCCTACATTCCTCCTGTATTAAGCCAGTATGCACGTAAAGTTACATAGCAACACGTACTGTGTTAATCCAATATGCATGTAAACCATACATACATCCTGTATTAAGTATATATATATATATATGGGCGTTAACTTACATAGGCCTATGTAGTTAACTTACATAGTCCAATATACATGTAAATCTACACTCATCCTGTATTAAACCAATATGCACGTTACCCTACATTAGCCTACAGATTGTTTCAAGTCAATATGCAATGTTGTTATTATTATACGTTTCAATAAAGGTGTAGATAAGTTCACACACAGAGTTTGAGAAATACATTAATTTTCTAAAACCTTTACAGTAATATTGTTATTCGCCCGACCGCGATAGCGCACTCCGATTATATCAGCATAATCGCAGCAAATGACGGCAAACAAAATGTCGGTCAAGACGGCGTCTAACAAAATGTTGGACGGAATATGTAATAT
Organism: Prosapia bicincta; assembly: GCA_036971475.1. Taxonomy (NCBI): domain Eukaryota; kingdom Metazoa; phylum Arthropoda; class Insecta; order Hemiptera; family Cercopidae; genus Prosapia; species Prosapia bicincta. The sequence continues at coordinate 194,556,665 of JBAIZL010000004.1, read as the reverse complement.
CGGCAGGTCATATCATCTCTATAGGATTAACTGTTGCCTGTATAGGTTTGCCATCTATACTTACTTTAACATTAGTCTATCTGCAGGACAATCACAGGCAAAGCCTTAGGGCAGTTACATACTTGTGCCATGACCTATGATCATGTTCTGACGCTAGTCATGAGTTTCTCATTTCAAACAGGATTTATCTTTTACCCTGAAGTAGAGTATCGCGTCTTCCCATCTACAGGGCATATTATGATAAAGAAGAGGATCATCAGGGCCTCTTGCATGTCTAGGGTATCACTTCCAATATACTCTGGTACAGTATAGGATCATCCCGGCGTCTCGTATGTTGAATGGTACTCTATTGCCGTTGGTCATGCATTGATAGAGGTAATTATATACTTTGGTCATGGGTCGGTAACCGTTTTTCGGCTTGTGATGAGCAATTACGTCATAGCGGCGACGGGTGAAGTAATAGGCGCACAGTATATATGCCGGTAATTTCATACAGAGAGCATCAGTCTTCAGCGCTTTTGCAATTAGGTGTGTTGCATTCAGATTAATGATGACCGATAGAAGTATTCAGTCAGAGGTGTTCTTTTTCTAAAAAAAAGTTTCTATTTATAGTTATTCCAAGTTTTTTATTGGTTTTTCAGCCTAATGACACAGCCAACAACGACGTTAATATAAGACTCTAGTTTATAGACTACAGATTTCACACGAGAACAAGTAACAACAAGATAGCTCACCAGAATGTTTCTTCTTCCAATGCTGGATAGCAAGTGATAGGTTAGTGTTAGATTCATGAACTAGCTCGCCCACACCCCTACAAATGGCCGCGCCCGCCGTGATGTAATCAACATGGAGAATTCAGTTATGACGTAATTATGGATCAGTCCACCTCGCATGGACTCTTCCACTCCTCTCTCACATGGACTCGTCCACTCCCCTCTCACATTGACTCTTCCACCGCTATGTATACTACATAATATACAGGGGGAGTGTAGTAATTTTGCACAGTCTGTGTTCAGAGTGCTCTAAATGATCAGTGTGTGTTTGTCAGTAAGTAGAAATATGTCATCATCAGTGTCGGTCAAGTTTTCAACTTTAAATTCTGTTGATTCTATGCCTATACGAGGGCTAAAGAGAGGCAAGGCCTATAAATTTGTAAATGCGCGTTTTGTCGAGACAAAGTATGGTAATGCTGTACTTGTAGACTTACATTTAGATAATGACAGACGCGCTGTCTTTCGTCCTAAGCGATACGCCACGGCGTTGACTGAGGAAGATTTGAGCTCTATTATAGGCAAATTTTTAACTGTTACCAAACATATCGGCCAAACTGTGAATTTGGCCATAACAGAATAATATTATTCTTTTATTTATATTTTACAGTGCCTCTATCTTTGTTTAATCTATGCGCTATTGAGGTCTGCGCATGCGTACAGAATAGAAATGATATAGACAGTTTGGACTTACCTGTATCTGTAAAGCAAACTTTGATAAACTCTTTTAAAGTTTATGTATTGATGAAGCCATGTGATACATCTGAATCTTTATCTATAATTTTCAATAATTTAGATTTTTCATTATTGTTATGGTTGAAGAACCACCGTGGCGCTGTAACTGTGTATGCCTACGAGAGGACATCTGTCAAATTTATTAGATTTCACTACAGCGGTCTGTCTGATAATAATAATAATAATATTTGCCGGGAGTGTTTGAGTAACTTGGTGCTCCACCAGGCAGAAAGTTTCGATATCAAAAGAGCCGGTTACACACACTCTACAGCAGAAGTGGACTGCTTCGAATTTATTCAAGACACTAATAACTGGTGCGATAACTGTTATTTAAATTATTTAGTTTTGAAGACTTTCTACAATCAACTCCGGAAGAGAGCTATACTTTGGTCAACTATTGTGATCCGTTAATCTGCAAGTCTTACATTCACGAGAGATGGCGTCTACGCCACAGCAACCTATAAACACTCGCATTGTAAGTAACTACTCTTTTTTCAAATTATGTTAAGCCTAGATGATGACACAATAAGTGTTTATTTATAGGAGAGCATATATTTCAGATTTCATTTTTCAATTTTTGTAAAGCCCAGATCACACAGTATATTGAATGAATGGTAGTTCATTTTCAATAACGTTTAATATATATTTTTTTAAATTGAACCTTAATTTGGACACAAGATAATATATGTTAGTGTCAATTCTTTTACAAATTATCTGAAGCCTAGATCACAGAATATATTGAATGTTAGTTTATTTTCAATAGATTCTTTTTCATTTTTATAGGCGTACACAACACTTTCATCTTCAGATTCTTCACTAACCTATTCTTCATCCTATTCGCCTCTACTGCTACCCACGGACTCGTGGGCTACCTCGTCTCCAAGACATCTACCTTCCCGACCGCCAGGCGTTGATACGGACAGCGCGGAGGAAGAGGAGGATCATAGACCCGGCAGGCTTCTATCGAGTTCGGATGATTCGTTTTCGTTTCGCCTACACTATTTCCTAATTGATTCTCATCCACCGTGGGACCTACCTTCACCCTACACATGCATACAGACGCTGGATTACACTTTAATGCAACTCCAACTGGTGATTAAGGATTTGCGGACAGCTGCTTCAAAACCATACTACAGTTCGAGTCGAACCTTCTCGTATAACGTTTGGGGCATGACGAGGAGATTCCTAGAGGATATTGTGGTGGCGGGAGACTACGCTGTCCATCGTACCAATAATGTAAGTAGATTTTCATATTATTTCAATTGACTTTCTTTCAGGCTATCTAGGTTGGTTTACTAATCGTAATGTTTCTTACAGGATTTTTATATGCATATACAACTGTTACTATTTGACTTTATTTTTGCCTACAGAATAAGCCACGACCGGCGGAGAGTAGCATATGCAATATATGTTGTGAGAGCCCTCGCAATGCTGTCTCTCAAAATGTAATCGCTGCCCAAATTGTAGATCACGGATCGTCGACACATTTAAATTATATATGTAATATTGAGAACATTTTATATCTATGCACTGTAAAATTATTATTATATGTTACTTTAATAAAACATCATGCTGAATTCACTTATTGTATATATTATTTCATATACCGTCCTTTTTGAAAATGGACCTTATATCATGCGCTTCAGTCAAGATTATATGTCTATACCACTCTTATATTCCTAACACACTCTGTTGAATATATATCAGGCAGAATTAGGATCGTTTTTTAACATATATTTATTCATCACTCTACATGTTATGTGATAGGCCTCGTTATTAGTGTTTCTCCATAGACCTTTATATCTAAACGCTTTTACAACTATAGAATATATCCATAAAAGCTATTTGTTTATTTAAACTATAACAACCTACATTTATATATACCTAATACGGTTAGATTTTAGACACAATCATAGCTGTATTATTTATACATATCTGATTGTTGATTATATATGTATACCTTGGTATGATGACAGTACATAGTAACTTAATACAGTAATCAAAACAAGAATCGCCTAGATTCGTTGTGAAACAACTGTGCGGGTTTTATGCCTGCTATAGTGGTCACCTACAGTGATTGCGGTTTTAAGGTAATGTGTTATCTCTACAGGTTTGCACATGTCGAGGACATGGTCCTCGGTCACCGGTTATCTACAACTATGTACTCCTGACAAACTATTGTACATAGTACAAACTATTAATTTATATAATTATAATAATTATTGGTCCTCCGAAACTATTGTTACCAAACAAATTTGGTCCAGCCGGGCCGGATCTTAAGCCTTAAGACCTATATACAAAAACCAAAAAATACAATTCATTATATGTGTTCATTCTATAATTTCTACAAGTTTTTTCAAACTTTGTCTGTGCATGCAAACACTGGAAAACTAGTTTAATGTCGCAGTATATGAAACAGCTGATCCTCTCTCATCTTTGTTTGGCTTTGGCGTGCATTAATATGTTGGTTTAAATTAATTGTAAAGGTTTATAAAATGTGATTTCAGTTGTTTATAGAAGGTTATCTTATTGAGCCTACGTCGATTTTTTGTTTACTTAGGCTTATTTATCTCTCTGTTAAACATATACGCTCATAGGTCTAATCTCTTTAAAACATTTTGTAATTTAAAAATTATAGCAATTATCTCATCTTCTACTTAAAACTATCATTTAATCATGGCAAAATCTTTGGCAGTTATTAAATCAAAGAAAGACAATATAATTAGTCAAATTCAAGAGATTTTTGATCTAACAAAAAAAACCATCTGATAAGTCAATCCTGCAAAAATTGTTGGTGCGCGCTAAATCTATAAATAGGCTTCGTGAAGAATTTTCTGATATTTTAGACATTTATCATGAACTAGAAATACAGGCAAACCCGAATTTTCAACCCAACTACGCTCCTCTTAACAGCATCAACGAGTTAGTCGATTATATTAATTCTACCGTATATTCGATAGAAAGTAAGATGTCATCAACAAGGCCTAAATGTGAAATAGTTACTCCTCAGTTACATATACGACTGCCTAAGCTTGAACTCAAGCATTTTGATGGTGAATTTCTCGAATGGATGTCATTCATTAATATATTTAACGCTAGCATTCATGAAAATGCATCGTTACCAGCAGTTTCTAAACGTCAATATTTATTGAGCGTTATCTCAGGAGGACCGCTAAATTTAATTAAATCTCTCCCTATTTCTGACGCTAACTATAAAGTGGCCTATGACTTATTAAAAGAAAGATATCACTCGCCGAGGCTGTTAGTTACTTTACACCTTAATCAAATTTTAGATTTGCCCTCTGTAAACAACAAGCCTAAACAAATGAGAAATTTCGTAAATTTATACTCAGAAAATATACAAGCTCTTCAAGGTCTTGACATCGATATAACTAGTAAAAATCCTTTGTTATCTGCTATGCTTTTACGAAAAATGGATAGTGAACTTAGGAACCGTTTTGAAAACTTCCGTTCATCAAGTGTTACTCCAGAGACAGTTGACTCCACTACAATACCTGATGCAGCCGAAATTATTAAGTTTTTAAATAAAGAATGTAATGAAGTTGAAGATGCCAATCTTCATTCTCCTATCACCTCGAAACCCTCCTCGTCTGGATCACGCACCCCCTCTGGTTCCCAAAAGAAATACTTTAAACAAAAAGTATCACTGATGTCCTACAATTATGGAGAAGGCTCCTCCATTTTAGTTAAACCTCATCCATGCTTTATATGCAATAAAATTGACCATAAGGTATATTCGTGTCCGGACTTCAAGAGTCAGGACGCCAAATCCCGTCTCAAACTTGTAAAGGAAAAGGGGCGTTGTACCTTATGCCTAGGTACTCACCATCTTAAGGACTGTAGGTCAAAGTTTAGTTGCTACAAATGCCACAAATATCATCATACATTATTACATTTTGAAAATTACTCTACGCTGCAACGGACCACACCTCAAACTTCGCGTCAAGACACTCCGACACTTCAAGAGGAAATAACCCCTTCTCCAATCACTATGACCTGTCAAGAAAAGCAGAATACGTCTCAAATCTCTAATACTGTTCTCTTAGGCACTCTACTTGTTAAGCTTACCTCGTCTAACGGTATTACTCATGTATTTCGTGCTCTTGTTGACTCTGGCAGTCAATCTTGTTTTCTCACCGAGCGTGCTGCTCAATTATTGTGTGCTCCTCGTACTAAGACCACTCATAGTGTGGTAGGATTGTCTCAGGTACCCTTACGCTCAAAAGGTCTCACCTCAGTTGCTGTTGAAACTCTTGGGGGCAAGGTTATTTCAATTAATGAAAGATTTTTAATATTAGAAAAAGTATGTGTTAACCTACCAAGCACACAAGTAGACTCTGAAGTTCTTTCCAAGGTTCGTCCTTATGTTTTAGCAGACCCTACGTTTCACTTGCCAGGAGGCATAGACGTTCTTATTGGTGGTGCTTTATTTCCACTCATACTTACTCAAGAATCTTATAACCTCGGACCTGGTTTACCCAGGCTAATAGGCACACACTTTGGCTTTTTAGTAATGGGTAACGCACCATGTCTATCTGGCAGTGAACTTCATAGTAACTCCAGCTCTCAATTATCAACTACACTTCTAGTTGTCAACGACATTGACCTTCACGACTCACTACAAAGGTTTTGACAACAGGAAGAACCCCCTGCTGTGTCTAAGCTTTCTCAAGAAGATACATTATGTGAAGATCACTTTCTCGCCACTCATACCCGGGACCAATCTGGCCGATATTGCGTCCGACTACCATTCAAGACTGAACATCCTCCTCTGGGTCAATCTCGTTTAAATGCAGATAAAAGACTGCACTCTCTAGAGAAGAAATTTAGTGCTCAACCTCAATTTAAATCCCTATATACTGATTTTATGTCTGACTACTTAGCCTCTGGTCACATGATATACGCTCATAATACTGATCTAACTGTACCTCATTACTTCCTTCCTCACCATGGTGTTTTAAAGGAGTCTAGCAGCACAACTCGTTTACGTACTTTATTTGATGCTAGTTCTGAAACCTCTAATGGTATTTCTCTTAATAATATTTTATTAACAGGTAAAAAGATGCAAACGAATACTTGTGATTTATTACTAAATTTTCGGATTCATAACGTTGTTTTTTCTTGTGACATTCGTCAAATGTATAGACAGGTAAAAATGCACCCTGCTGACCGTGATAAGAGAAACCCATTTCACCTATATCTCTCATATCAACCGCTCCTCATGAATGGGAGCTCCTCACTCAATTTTCTCACTTTAGCCGACTCCAGCGTGTGATGGCTTATATTTTGCGGTTTACTCATAACGCTCGTCATTCAAGAAAGCTCGATGGTCCTCTCAACTCTCTGGAAATGAGAGCGTCAAGACTGGCAATTTTCAAGATGGTTCAAGAATCAGCGTTCAGAGACTACATCGTTGCCATGAAGAAGGATCCAACTACACCTGCCTCGTCACAACTCCGCCGACTCTCTCCTTTTCTCGACAAGGATGATATCCTACGAGTGGGAGGACGTCTCAACGCTTTAAAACTTTCTACGGATGTGGAACATCCTGTGATTTTGCCCAAACGACATCATGTCGTCAACCTTCTTATTGATTTTTATCATCGAAAATACTTACACTCGGGCGCTCAATTGACTCAATCACTTCTTGCACAGGATGTGTGGATACTCTCGGCCCGAAGTGTAATACGCTTCGCATTTTTCAATGTGTTGTATGTTTCCGACACAAGCCTCACAATAAATCTCCGCTCATGGGTGATTTACCAAAAGCAAGATTAACTCCTTCTCGTCCGTTTCTCAACACCGGAATTGACTACGGAGGTCCCTTTAACATCAAAATGCACAATTTGCGCTCGATTCGCTTGACCAAAGCATATATTTGTATCTTTGTTTGCCTTGTGACAAAGGCTGTACACATTGAAGTATTATCGGACCTGTCGACAGATGGGTTTATTGCCGCTCTCACCCGATTTGTGTCTAGACGCGGTCTTTGCACAAACATTTATTCTGACTGTGGAACGAATTTCGTTGGAGCGAATAATGCTTTACAAAATCTCATCATCTCTTCAGGCCGAACCCCTCTTGCTGAATTCTCATCACAAAACAATATCAACTTTCATTTCAACCCGCCTGCAGCTCCTCATCAAGGTGGTCTTTGGGAAGCAGCAATCAAGAGTGCAAAACATCACCTCCGACGTGTCATCGATGAACATATTTTAACTCTATGTGAATTTTCCACTCTCACAACTCAAGTAGAGGCTATTTTGAATTCGAGACCTCTCACACCTCTGTCAAACGACGCCTCAGACCTCAATGCACTCACCCCGGGTAACTTCTTAATAGGATCTTCATTGGTTTCAGTTCCAGAAGAGGATCTTTTCAACGTTCCTGCCAACCGACTCAAGCACTGGCAGCTAATCAAGGCCTTTCACCAGCGTATTTGGAAGAGATGGCATCTAGAATATATCCATACTCTTTAGCAACGGGGGAAGTGGAACGTGCCAACTGTCAACCTGCGCGTCGGCGACCTCGTGTTACTGCATCAACCTGCACCACCTCTCGCATGGCCTCTGGCTAGGATAAGTAGTGTTTCTCTAGGAAAGGATGGTGTAGTAAGAGTGGTTCATTTGAAGACAAAGCAGGGAACCTTGACAAGACCTGCTCACAAGGTTTTCCCTCTACCTCTACGCTCATAATGAACTTGTGCCTTAGTGCGCTCAATTTTTGTAAAAAAGATATTTTTATTTTCCTTTATGAACTTTTTATTTTTATAAACTCTCAAGACATTATATTTGTGTTAGTTCTCTTTGAATCCTAGAAGGATTCAAGGCCCCCGGTATGTTACGTATTTAAAATTAATATAGACTCATTTCTTTTATTTTGAACCCGCAGCCAAAGTCAGACAAAGCTCACCCGTGATAAGGTTGGTTCTGCAGTTTGAACCAGCAGAGCAAGTTAGACCTTTCGGGAGTGTAGACAGGTCTACCCCTACATTCTAGTATACTATTATACTTTTCAATCTCCGTACCTTAGGTACTAGAATACGTGAATGTAACTATTTTATTAATGTTTATACCGAATGTGACAGTGCGTGGAATACGAACAAGTTTTCTGGCCAGAAATCGCTTATTTAATACGCGAGTGTGATAAGTGTGTATTCCACGGTGCACGTAAGTACAAACTATTAATTTATATAATTATAATAGTTATTGGTCCTCCGAAACTATGGTTACCAAACAGATATATTAAAATAACCATTAAATCTTTCCAAAAATTACCCCCCACCCCCGGAGCAACCCCCGGGGAAGGTCCTAAACGTAGCTGAGAACACTCCTTACATTTAGGGGTAGGTGAGGTTAGATTAGGTTAGCTTAGGTTAGTGCGTTAAGGCCAACTTCCCCCACCACTTTTTTGCCATAGTGCCGACTGTTACTACTCACAGTAATCAAAACAACAATCGCCTAGATTCACTGTGAAATAGCTGTGCGGGTTTTATGCCTGCTATAGAGATCACCGACAGTAATTGTGGTTTTAAGATAATGTAATATCTCAGCGGGTTTGCACATATCGTATGATAAGGACCAGGTCCTCTGTCACTGATTATGTACAACTTTGCACACGAGGCCTGGCGTATTCCCTCAAGCGATAAGGCCTTGTTTAACTGATTATTAATTTAGTAGCACAGGCAAACCTTAGGTTAAGAGAAAGCCATCATATCCCCATACCCTAGGGCGGACCCCGCATCATCCCATGGGTCAGACAACGCCTTTAGGGGTAGGTTACAACACTCGGGTTAGGGGTGAGCCGCCTTCTTGCATTAGCCTAGAGGCCAGCGTCATCGGCACTCGGGTTTCGATTACGAGAGAGATACTTAGATTTTACGTCATCGGATATATTAAAATAGCGATTCAATTTATCCAAAAACTACAACACCCCCCGAGCAACCCCCGGGGCAGCTCCAAAACTTACCTAGGAACCACCCCTAACACTCAACACACTTAGGGGTGGGTTGGGTTAGCTATCATCTGACTTAGGTTACTGCTTCAAGGCCAACACACCACCACTTTTTGTGCCAAATTAGCCCCCGTAACTACTAGTTAGCTTTAGTAATATTTGGCTGCCACAATATTTCCGAGGCAGCTTCAAGCTATTAAAGCAGAAGTATTGTTGTTGCTACAGAATTGTTACACTTGACCTTGCGAATATAGTTAGCGATAGCAATATATCGCTGCCCCATTAGTTTCATATTTCCAAGGCACCTTTAAGCAATTAAAGCAGAAGTAATGTCGTTGCTACAGAATTGTTACATTTAACCTAGTGAATATAGTTAGCTATAGTAATATTTGGCTGCCACAATAGTATCATATTTCCGAGGCAGCTACAAGCTATTAAAGCAGAAGTATTGTTGTTGCTACAGAATTGTTACACTAGACCAAGCGAATATAGTTAGCTATAGTAATATTTTATTGCCACATTAGTTTCATATTTCCGAGGCAGCTTTAAGCAATTAAAGCAGAATTGTTGTAGTTGCTACAGAATTGTTACACTTAACCTAGCGAATATAGTTAGCTATAGTAATATTTGGCTGCCACAATAGTATCATATTTACAAGGCAGCTTTAAGCAATTAAAGCAGAATTATTAACGTTGCTACAGAATTGTAACACTTCACCTAGAGAATATAGTTAGCTATAGTAATATTTAGCTGCCACAATAGTTTCATATTTCCGAGGCAGCTTCAAGCTATTAAAGCTGAAGTATTGTTGTTGCTATAGAATTGTTACACTTGACCTAGCGAATATAGTTACCTATAGTAATATATTGCTGCCCCATTAGTTTCATATTTCCAAGGCACCTTTAAGCAATTAAAGCAGAAGTAATGTCGTTGCTACAGAATTGGTTCATTTAACCTAGTGAATATAGTTAGCTATAGTAATATTTGGCTGCCACAATAGTATCATATTTCCGAGGCAGCTACAAGCTATTAAAGCAGAAGTATTGTTGTTGCTACAGAATTGTTACACTAGACCAAGCGAATATAGTTAGCTATAGTAATATTTTACTGCCACATTAGTTTTATATTTCCGAGGCAGCTTTAAGCAATTAAAGCAGAATTGTTGTAGTTGCTACAGAATTGTTACACTTAACCTAGCGAATATAGTTAGCTGTAGTAATATTTGGCTGCCACAATAGTATCATATTTACAAGGCAGCTTTAAGCAATTAAAGCAGAATTATTAACGTTGCTACAGAATTGTAACACTTCACCTAGCGAATATAGTTAGCTATAGTAATATTTAGCTGCCACAATAGTTTCATATTTCCGAGGCAGCTTCAAGCTATTAAAGCTGAAGTATTGTTGTTGCTATAGAATTGTTACACTTGACCTAGCGAATATAGTTACCTATAGTAATATTTGGCTGCCACAATAGTATCATATTTCCAAAGCAGCTTCAAGCTATTGAAGCAGAAGTATTGTTTTTGCTATAGAATTGTTACACTTAACCTAGCGAATATAGTTAGCTATAGTAATATTTGCCTCCCACAATAGTTTCATATTTCCGAGGCAGCTTCAAGCTACTAAAGCAGGGCTTCGATATATTATACAGATTTAATTAAGTTTAGACGCGGTTGAGTCATTTTAATTTGCCTAAATATAATTAAAAATCTTTCGAGTCGACTCCACTTTTGCTATTTTTAACTTTGACTAATTTCGAAACAGTTGAACCCATATTTATCTGTGTTACAAGGTTTTAATACTTCCCCATTTAGAAACAACCCGGAATTATTGATTGCATTTTACTGACATTTGTACCCTTATAATTGTTCCTTATTATTAATGCTATAAATAGAGCTTTGAAACGGTCCCTCACTTTGTGTTAACATTTACAAGTTTATGTGCCTATAATCACTTTACTTTAATAATTTATATTACATTATGTAAGAAATAAATATAAACATTATTAACTTTGTTCAGATTTTGAAACAGACAAGTTACAATTTAGGAAAGTGTAAATACAAATAATCTTGTTTGTTCCCACGACAACCGGCAAACCCTCCCACATCATCAGGCTATGCTCAGGGGCAATAACCGCAACGCATACTTTATCTCTCGGGAGCAGAATACACTCGAAAGCCTTTATAACATGCCCTTAGATTTCGGTTGCTAGTGAATATATATTAAGTGTACATGTAACAATAAGCAATATTGTTACACAATATACAATACACCTTGTAGTATAACTTTATCGTGAATAGTTTAGTAATAAAACGACTATTAATAGGTTTAATAGATAATACAACACAGATCCTCACAAAATATAGAACATTTACATGCAGAAACATTATTTGAAGAAAGTATTTGTAAATATATATATATATATATATATATATATATATATATATATATATATTATACTAAAAATCGAAATACACAAAAGTTGATTTACCTATTTATAAAAAAACTTTTCCTGAAGAGATGAGTTGGATTTATTACGCCATGACTGTGTCGAGGTTAATGTTTGTCCCCGTCGGAGGCAATGAAAACGACATAGCTACTGAGTTTTGTCGGCTCCTGCAAGACAAGTAGATAAAGGTGTTTGGGATAGAACCTTACGATAAGACACTGACTCTCGAAATAGGGCATAAACCTAAACAAGAATCCTAATTTAAATAAATAAAACCTCTCAAACGAAAATAAAAGATTAAAATAAATTCATTGTTGTTATAAAGAGATTTAATTTATTTAAATAAAAAACTACGTTACAGTTGTTTCAAGTCATTACGGTAAAATTTGTTTCGCTAATTGGTCTAAGGTTAAAATACGTCTTCGGTTGTAATACGGTGGAGATACTCGCGAGTAATTGGAGGCCAGGAGCTATTCAGAACGATGGTGGGGAATTCATATATCAAGGAGATCTGTTAAATAACAGGGGATATCTGAAGTCGTTCAAGTTGCTAGATGTACACTGAGCTAATCCTGCGGCAAGGATTGGGAAAGGGTAAGAAGACAACAGTTATATGCTCTACATTGTAAGTTCCTTCTGGGATTCTATCCAAGTCATAGTCACCATCATCCCTGCACAGTTTTACGAACTCATGTATCATTGAAAAATATTATTTGAGGTACGTAAGAAAACGAAATTTTGTACAAAAATATAATGCATATAAAAATCCTAAATTGTAGTTTAGAGTTTAGGTGATCTTTGGGGGAAGAAACCGCCACTAAACTGTTAATAGCTTTAGGTGAACGCTTGAAGAAGTAAACCACCTCTATACTATCAATAGCTTTAGGTGAACTCTTGGGGAAGAAACCCTCTCCTCTCAACTATCAATAACTTTAGGTGAATTCTAGAGGAAGAAACCCTTCCCTCTCAACTATCAATAGCTTTACGTGAATTCTTGGGAAAGAGAACCTTCCCTTTTAACTATCAATAGCTTTAGGTGAATTCTTGGGAGAGAAACCCTTCCCTCTCAACTATCAATAGCTTTAAGTGAACTCTTGAAGTAGAAAATCCCTTCTCAACTATCAATAGCTTTAGGGTAATTCTTGGGAAAGAAACCCTTCCCTCTCAACTATCAATAGCTTCAAGTGAAAGCTTGGGGAAGAAATCTCTTCACTCTCACCTATCAATGGCTTTATCAATTAATGTATTACAAATCTAGTGCATATTCGGTAGATGCAGAATGACGGCTATGAAGACTGAAGTGTCCGGAAGGAACCATATATATATATATATATATATATATATATATATATATATATATATATATATATATATATATATATATAATATAGTAGTATAATAATAATAATATATATATATATATATATATATATATTAAAACAACACAGGTTATTCAAATACAAGAATATTTATTATTTTATATCCAAAGCTTTTCGTTGGCAAACAGTACCAACATCATCAGGAATAAAAATTACAATTTTTTTAAAGTTTTATTTCATTATTATTAAATCAAGTATTTGATAGATTAACTACATTAGGGTGAAAATTTGGATATTTAATTTCAGGTACATCTTTTATTTGTTTTTCCAATTTCAAATTTTTAAGTTCTTTGTTTATTCTATTTATTTTTATATTTCTAATTTAATTTATAAATAAATTGATTTTACTATATTTTTCTTCCCATTTTATGTTATGCATAATAGAAGCTAATTTTATATGTAGCTTATACATTTTCATTGTTAAAGTATTTTTCTTTTGATATAAGTTTTTAATTTCATTCTTAACCCATAATTCTTCAGCTTGTTTACATGTTTTTTGAGCTATATTATTTTTGTTTTTTATTGTAACTTTTGCGTATTTGGGAATTATATTATTTATAACACATTGTTTATTAAAGTATATATTACAGTTAGTATTCATTAGTTGAATTTTACGTTTTTCAAATAAATTAATGTCTTTTGTTAAGGCAACATTAAAATTATTAATAGAAATCATTTTAAAATATATTAGTATAGAATAGGCTGTATTATATTGTAAATATTTGCTTCTAGTTGTATATTATAAAATATTTGTTTGATCCAGTATCTACTTGTAAAGATGAAAATGTTCAGTATAATTACTTTAGAATTGATAAAAATTATTTATCTTATAATATCTTTTTCAAATATATGTAATAATACACACAATTCTAGATATTTTATCGATTAATCAGTATGTTAAATATTAAATATGTTATCAAAGTTTTTTGGAATTAATAATCAAGTCTCAAATCTAACCTACAATTATAACACTTACATTGATTGCACAACACTTTTTATATAACCCTGTAAGGTTAATTTTATATAAATATATATATATATATATATATATATATATATGTATATATATATATAAATATATATATATATATATATATATATATATATAATATATATATATATATATATATATATATATATATATATATATATATATATATATATATATATATATATTATAACATAAAGTACGAGGCATAAAGAAAGACACAAATAGTTTTGTAAAGTGCCGACAAAGCAGGTACCATCCGTTATCCTTTTCCGGAAAAGCTATAAACTGTGTGCCGGCAATTTGACAATAGAAGGGTCCAAACGTATTAGAACGGGAAAATCCACTGATCGATATAACCTGGGAAAATAACCGTGTACCGTTAGATGGCTAATTGTGAAAACTGTGGGAACTTACAAAGAACACATTGGTAGTGGGAGAGATTAGGGATTTCAATAAAACCTAAATGATCGGGAGACGAGAGGAAGTTTTGAAGGGAACTCGAGAAGAAGGCAGACGGATTGGTTTGGACAAGGATGAGAGTGTTGTAAAAAGAATAAATTGTAAATTAAGTAAAGAGTTTTTATAAGTAAATTTTAAAAAGTGCGACGTAAAAGTTTTTTTTAGAAATATAAAAGTAAGTGTTTTTGTGTGTCAAGTGTAAGTGCAGAAGGTAACAAAGGCCAAGATTCCCGGAACTCTTCAGAACAATAAGTATTATCTGAATATAAGAGTAGCCAAAAGACATCTATATTTTAGTTCGGAACAAATTTAATTTCATTACCATTTATAAAATTTAATCTAGTTTCACCATTTCTAATTTAAGAAGCAAAATTTCCGTATTAGCGACCCGAGAGCAACTACAAAATTTGAATACTGAATTTATTATCTTTGTTATGTTATTTTATTAGAATTCTAAAGCCTCAAAGTCCACCTTTTATAATTTTAATGTTAGTTAAGATATCAATCCTGTCACTGCAAAATATTAATATAAATTTGGTATAATGTGTAAAGAAATAAATGCGTGATGTTTGAAATTTATAAGAGTGTTAATTCTTTATAAACCTGAAGATGTGACATTAGATAGGTAAGGTAAATAAATAACATTAAAAATAAATTATAATTATAACAAAAGTTAGGGTATAATATATATATATATATATATATATATATATATATATATATATATATATATAAAATAATAGTAGTATTATAATAATATATATATATATATATATAAAATAATAGTAGTATTATAATAATATATATATATATATATATATATATATATATATATATATATATATATATATATATATATATAATAATGACAAAGAAACCTGTTAGAAACCCTACGCAAGTAATTGGACAATCATGTATACCTTTTTTCTCCATTACGCCACGGGAAACTGGAAATAAATAAATCTGGCGCAAGAAGAAGAGAAGGAAAACAAAACCAAATTATTTACTCTTAATTCTAGGAAGCAATTAGGAAAGAAATTTTAAGTAAGTTTGTACAAGTTTCTGAATTATTGCCAGGGCAAGTTCAACAAAGACATAATTACGTTCTCCAAGAGAAGTTTTGATGAATTAATGCAAAGCCTTCTTTATCTTACTTAGACAAATGGGAGCAATAAACAATTGCAATCAGGAGATCGAAAAATGATGTAGCTGTAGTCAAATGTGACTTTGCAGGCTGAGAGTCTCGTACTGATTCGAGCATCAAAAACGTACGGTTTTGTGGTGCTAAAACACCGTAACGAAATGCTTTCCATAAAATATATTTTAGAACTGTATAAACAGCTAACAAATAATAAAACTATTTTTCCAAAAATGAAGTGTAAAGGAAAATTATGAAGTTATATTTCTTTTTTATATAATACAAAGCCCTTACAACGTAACTAATGGCATCACTTTATAAATTTAATCGAGTTTAGTTTTAAGATAGTTCGAAGAAACAGAACAAATTGTATTTGGTCACATACTAGTCTACGTCCAGTGTTGGTGACGTGCTGGGTCGGTGAAGCCATTTATTTGGTGACGCGCTGGGCAGTTCAGGATAGCACTCCTTGACCGCTACGAGTGGTCCAGTCTTCAGGAAATTTTAAGGTCATCAGGATCTATGACTCCATCGTGGGCGAGTTTTGCAATTTGGCGACGCGCTGGGCAGTTCAGGATAACACCCCCTAACCGCTACGAGTGGTATAGTCTTCAGGAAGTTTTAAGGTCATCAGGATCTATGACTCATCTTGTGGGGAGTTCTGCGATTTAGTGACGCGCTGGGCAGTTCAGGATAGCCCCCATGGACCGCTGTGGTTGGGCTGTGTATGTTCCCCGCTTATGTGTATGTTCAGCCACTTCGTTAACAAAAATGTCAACGTGGCTTGGTACCCACAGTACTTTGGTATGATTCCCTCCTGTAGGTCGGAGAGAGCACTTCTATGCATCCAAAGAGAGCAAACAGTCCCGTAGATATTTTTCACTACTAATAATGAATATATAGAAACACATTTGAATAGCTTAGGATTACACTATAGACCAGCTTTAGCATATTCTCTACTTAGAATAAACAACCCTTTAGAGCCCCAAGTTGGCTATGTGTAGTTCTTTTTAGAGTAGGAGCCTACAGAGCGCCTAAAATACATAAATGTACCAGTTCACTCCACAACTCAGCCGCAAATATATGTGCTAAGTATGTGAAAATATTTGTGTTCGTACAAATATTTTCAAATTAAATGTAATTGTGTCTTTGTATATTATGACCAAATCAGGGTAAATAAAATGTGATAGTAATATTGTTACTGGCAGCATTGTTGGAACAATTACGTATATCTTGTACTTATGTCACTTTGTCAATTGATGTAAACAATTACTCATTTTTTTAAATTTTATTTAAATTTGTTCATTATCATTATTTTATGTTGTTAAAAATCTTTAAAAAAAGGAGCGACGATAACATGAAACTGTTTAAAGTCATTGTAAAATGGATGATATGTAAAAGAAAAGGGGAATAAATTTACTTTACTTTGAAGGTATATGATTTGGAAGTATTATTATTACTTTGAAAGTTATGGTTAGAATTTTTGTGCGAAATGGAATGATTATGGAATCTTGAAGGAAGAATTAAAACATCGAGAAAATAACTTCTTACTGTCTTACGACACAATTTGACAATCAGTCACCGCACTACGAGTGTTGGTAAAAATGTTTTACTATTTGATATGATTAGTTTCAAAAATACAACTATTCGCCTTTATAGGGCTGAAAATATTTTACTTTAATTCCTGAAAACATGTAACAGGCTCTAAATAATAATTGTATAAATAGCAGTTTCAGTGAAAAAAGTTATATAGAAAGTCAGTTAGGCCTTCCTCGTGGAACTAATGATCATATAAATATCTGTAAAAGCATGTAAAACACATAAAGTATCTGAAACATGGAGGAACGTGTACTAACGTGAGTTAAAATAAATTAAAATTATACGCAACACACACGCACGCGCACGCGCACACACACACATGTATCTTTTTAACCAATAATTTATAGGTAACTAAATAAAAACCATTCACGGCCCTGCTTAAAAATTGTATTTCTTCCAGTTAGCAAATGTGTTTGTTGTAAAAACAAAGTCCGTTCCTGAAGCTACTTACACAAGGAGGTGTTTTTGTTGGCCCTCATCATTAAAAGCTTGAAAAAGTAGGAAATTTGTTATGAAATATAATTTAGTACTTCATAAAATTACCTCGTTGAATTTTTTTCTAAATTAAAAATATCGAAATTAGGCTGTGTCTCTAATCTGGCAACTAAAATAGGCGAACTCAATTCTAAAAATTTTAAATTACTTGTGATTGTACATGTTTAAGCAAGGCGACAAAGCCTCTGCACGCATAATAGCATGAGTGGTTCTTAGGGTATCGCCGGGATGGGTAACACTGTCGACTTGTCCTCAAACTGCCCCTGCCAGTTTAGCAGTTCCGCACTAATCCGTGTGCGGAATATATAGGGCCTAACTAAGGAATACGTTAATGCATATGCTCTCATTTCAACAAGTTTGTTATTAACTCAAGTCCCTTTTCCTTATACTGTAAAAGTTACACTCAGAACATGTTGCTACTGAACTGATGCAGTAGACAACCAGTTTACTTAGTGTTTTGTCTTAAACGATTATTGCCTAATTATGTTGCAAATGTATTTCTGTGGTACTTACCAGTATGTAGAGCCAGCGTACGTTGGAATCACAAATATTTTCTCGCTTTAAAGCAAAGCTTACGAAAGAGGGATGCAACTTTATCTGTAACAGAAATATCATTGTAAAGATTGAATAGATCTATTACCATAAAAATATATTAAATATATCCCAATGACAAGCGTTGGATACACGTAGGAAATGTATACAGTACAAAATTGCAATCACTAGTAACTACCTTTATAGAACATACCATTGAATAATTAAAATAGTAAATATATTTAAAAAGTACAGTTTCGTTGCATTTAGTAAAAGCAATGTTGTCGCACAGTATTAAAACGAGCTAAGAAAGCATTTCCTTATTATAGCATTTTTTCGAGGGATTAAAACCTTGCTATTAGATTGCATACCGCTAATTATACTATCCTTTATCTCAGGAAGGGTAAGTTTTCATTGTTATCAATTACCTAACTAGCACTTCCATAAGTTTAATTGTCAGAATGCATTTCCCCGCACTGAATCTCTTAATAATATCGACTACAATTGTTGTCCAAACAATTGTCACGATTGGATCCCTTTCACGAAGGTTAGGTTAATTTTATAACAAAACATTTTTCCTTGTGGATAAAGAAGTGGAAGAACAAACAATGATTTCCATGCAATCCGTGTAATTGTTGTCATAATACAATAAGATTAACTGGACTTGAGCTATTGTACTTCGATTGTAGATACAATATACAAAAATAAATAAAACTGGAACTGAATCAGCTGTAGTGTCAATAATACAAAACCTTCAAGAACGGTTCGAGTGTTGTCTCATACTGAACTGAGGTCATACACATCTTGTTTATACCCGAGTCTATCCGATTTAGCTTCTTTTTACTTGTATGTGTTTGTAAAACTATGTAAATAAAATAAAATGAAATCACATGGGCATAAAACCTATCAAATGTATCACTATAGTTTATTTTTGGGCATTCAGTAAAAGCGTAGAAGGAAAGAATGTGTCACTTAACTATTGCGTAAAATCTTTTTAATTCAAAAGTATCAATACAAAGTAGAAAGCACCCTTGAAGTTTTACTTTGTATAATGTTTAGAAATAATGTGCAATGTCATATATTGACTTTTGTTGATTTATATTATTTAAGCAATATATTGTTTACTAATAAATGAAAGTGTTGCTAACCAATAGTATATAGAATAGGATATATCATGTAGCTATTGATTGAACACAAATAGAACAATAAACCCAACACAGATTCATCATTGTACAACATATCTTAGAAATTAAAGTTAGTTACACTGAGACTCCAAGACTGCTTTGTAACACGGTAGCAAGACATAGGGCGCTGAATCGGTTTACTTTGCTGTTAGACAACAGTCTGACATCGGACAACGTTGTACCTGTACATTTGTGTAACACTTTGTCATGTTAGTACATTGTGACGCAAACATACACATTTACAAGGCCATGTGGTCGTTCTTGAGATATGATATTAAACTTTTTAAAGCATCTCAACATTTCCGCAGAAATTGTAGTTAGCATCCAAAAGTTCCTCGTATTAGATAATTTTCTTTTCTTCTTTTGTCTATTTTACTCAATGTAGCATTAGGAAAAATAAGTGTAAAGGTAGAAAAACCTTTTCATTATAGACTATAAGTTAACTCTGAAATTATTTTTCAAAATAAAGACCCTAAAATTGTGTTGAATGCTATGAGAACATTTGTCAAAATATATTTTTATACTGTAATACATCGGGCAACGGAGGACAACAATAGATACTATCAAAGCATTCCGGAATATTATGGGCGGCAGGGTGAGCTATGCTAATGCAAGGAAAGTTGTATCAATATAAAACCAAAACTGAAAAAAGAACTTTAGAACTTATTTCGTAATTTAAATAGATCTCTTATAACTTGAATGCTTTAAATTAACTTCTGTAATAATAATAATCCTTGATTTCATTTTCCTACAGTTGAATAAATAGACATTATTGTTATTCATCTCTATCTGCTAGTTCACACTCTCCTTATATATATATATATATATATATATATATATATATATATATATATATATATATATATATGTATATATATATATATATATATATATATATATATATATATATATATATATATAAATTGTTTACATTTTCAGTCTTTACAAAAATATGTCTTTATTCATCCATTCAAGTTCAAATACATTTTTTAGTCTTGTAGTAGATTGCACTTGATATGAATACAGTTTTTTCAAATATTAATTCATTAATTAAATTTAATAATGTTACAATTTCAGTTTTATATGGGAGAAAACTTTTCACAAGAGAGGCAAGGTTTGAAATTTAGTTATTTCGTCGCATTTGACCTAAAATAAGTGATAGCATATGATTTTTATTGAAAAGCTGATTTTATCCTACCAATTATATTATAAAACAGCTGTTTTAACCAATAGGGTATGTTACTCTATTTATAATAATCGTAAATGTTGTTATTAAAAGTATCTAGCTAGGAATTGACTTTAAAACCTTTTGTTTATATTACTTCTTTAGTGTATATATATATATATATATATATATATATATATATATATATATATATATAAATATCGCAATATGTTTTCTTGTGTATTAATAAAGAACGAAAGTCAATATACAAATACAAGAATTATATTTGAATTTACAATTCAAAGCTTTTCGTTGGCTAACAGTACCAACATCATCAGGAATATTAAACAATTAAAATTAACGTATGTGCAAATTAGATCAAATAAATAGTTATGCCAAATCAATTACAATGTTGTTAAAATTTTTTTATTTTGCTGCCCTAACATTACAAACCCTGAATATATTATCGAATTTAGATTTTACTTCTATTTGTTCATTTATCAACTCATTATTAGTATTATATTTATGTATTTCTAAAGCTTCATAAATATTCATTCTCAGGCCTCTGTTAATTTCTTTTATAAGTATCATATTATCTATATTAGGAAATAAGTGATTATTATTAATACAATGACTAGCAAAATTTGATTTATAAATTTTTGGCTTTTTATAAGCATTAAAATGTTCTTTATATCTATCTTTAAGTTTTTTCTTAGTTTGTCCTATATAAACTTTATTACAATAATCACATTCTAATTTATATACACCGTTTTTTTCGTGCATATTAATAATATTATTATTATTCATTATATTTATTAATTTATTATTAGTATTATAAGCGAATTTTATGTTGCTACCTTTAAACAATTTTGTGATATTTTTTACTTCATTACCAAAAAATGTAAATGAAGTCCATATAACATTTTCATCATTATTTTTGTAAATTAGATTATTATTTTGTTTCTTTAAAATATTATAATTAAGTTTATCAACAGTTTTCTTTTTATAACCATTCTCAATTGCAATTTGATAGATAATGTTTTTCTCTCTTATCTTGTTTTCATTATTCATAGGTATTTTATGTAATCTATATAATAAATTGTATAATGCAGCCATTTTTTGATTATACGGATGGTTAGAATTATTAGGTATAATTTGGTTAGTTTGTTTCGGTTTACGATAGATGTTAAATTCAAATTCATTAATATGTCTTATAATTGTTATATCTAGAAAGTAGATCTTATTATTTTCCTCCATTTCATAAGTAAATTTAATATTTTTATTTATCATATTTATTTTATCTAAAATAGTTATTAAGTTTATACCATTATTATTAGATATATATAATCCATCATCTACATATCTAAACCAATAACCGTTTTTATCAAATGTCTGTATAATTTTATTTATTTTATCATCTATATATTGTAAAAATATTTTAGATATTATATTCGATAAGGGAGAACCCATGGCAAGACCATCTTCCTGTTTGTAAATTTTATTATTATATGCAAAATAATTTTGATTTAATATTATTTTTAATGTATTTATAATTTCTAATATTAATTTTCTATCTTTTTCATTTTGCTCTAATCTAGATTTTATAATATTGAGAGTCTCTTTTATAGGAATATTTGTGTACATATTTTTTATATCTAATGATATTAATTTTGTTTTATTATCAATATTAATTATTTTTAATTTATCAATGAGGTTAATAGAATTACTTATGGTATGATTATTATTTAGTTTCATTTTATCTTTAAGAATAGATGTTATGATTTTAGATATTTTATAAGAAGGGGCATTCATAAAATTTACTAATGGTCTAATTGGTTTCTCAATTTTGTGTAATTTAATAAGTCCATTCATTATTGGTATTTTTGGATTATCGTTCATATAATTACTAATATTATATTTATTAAATAATTTATAAGAAGATTTTATTAAATTTTTTATTTCATTTTGATATTTCTTTGTAGGATCCTTATATATTTCACTAAATTGATTTTCATTTATATATTTTTCTGTTTTATTTATGTGTTCGTCCTTATCAATAATTACAACAGCGTTACTTTTATCAGCTTTTACTGTAATTAGATTGTTATTTTGTAGTTTATTTTTTAAATCTTTAACTCCTAAATATGTTTGTCTATGGATTTTATTAATTTTATTAGTTTTAATTAATTTTTTTAATTCATGAGCTGCTTCGATTCTGGTACTATCTTGTATATTTTCATTTAATTTACTAATGGCTATTTCTGTATCTATTATTATATTATCAATATCTTTATTTATGTTTCTTTTTATATTGATTTTATTATTTTCAAGTAGTTTTATTTCGCAATTATTAAATTTAGTATTAGATAAATTAACAACATTAGGGTGAAAGCTATGATATTTAACTTCAGATTAAACAGGACAGTTTAGTATGCCAGAAGATGGACTAAACGTTTAGTATGCCAGAAGATGGAAGCACTCGCTAGCTTCTGAAAGCGCTCGCATAAATACCAAGTAAGATTCTTGTTTAAGTACATAAGTGAAAGTGATAAGTGTATACAAGAAAACAGTGTTGCATAATCTACAAATATATATATATATATATATATATATATATATATATATATATGTGTGTGTGTGTGTGTGTGTGTGTGTGTGTGTGTGTGTGTGTGTGTGTGTGTGTGTGTGTGTGTATGTGTGCGTGTGTGTGTGTGTGTGTGTGTGTATATAGTGCTTTAACACGTCGCTTTTAGTGTACTGGGAGGGGCACCTGGAATAAGAGTTTTATTACTTACATGCATTGCACTGCTTTGAAACAAGGCTTTGGGGTTTCCCCCACATCCGCGCCAACTTATTGTACCTTCCTACTTGAGTTATAGTTGCCTTGACATCGACCTACTACGAAGGATTGAAATGTCCTTTTATTATATCGATAAAATAATTTCAAGCAAGGATAAAACGTATCCTGGGCAAATATAATGTGGACATATATTTAAGGCTCACATTTGACGTTTAAACAAGCACATTGTTAAAGCTACATTTTAATGAAATGTCTTATAAAACAAGGAAGGGATAACAGCGGGTGGCATATTGCGATACGCCAGTATGATATAGCGGAAGGTCGACGTACTTTGACGGTCTCTCTTTATATGCTGCAAAACCTAATTTAAAATAACAATTCCCAACTTCAGAAGTGTGAGTAATAAAATATTATCAAATTAAAAATTATTTGCTATCAAATTCTGATTGATACGAACACTATTGTAGTAGATGTAGTAATAAACTTTTTAAATTTAAATTAACCAAAACGTGATAGTTTTCTGGAGTAATTAAACACTGATTGCAGAAGATGAAAATATTTGTTTTTTATATTAACTGGAGTAATTTAAAATTTAGTAGTTCAACAGGCTTCATTACCTAATGTAAATCCATTTCTTTAAATTATTTATTTAAGTGTCTTTAGTTCTGCATTTACCAAGTAAGTTAACTTCATAAAATAAGTAAGAAACTAAAATTAGTCGTCTATTCTATAATCCTAACTGCCAAGTTCCAGTTTCCAGCACTTATAACTGTCATATTTAATACAAATACCTCTCCGTCAGGTTATTGGACCTACTTGAGATATCAACGGAATGAATCTGTCATTGTGATGCAGTTTTCTGATTTATGCTGATGAAGAACATAGATTTGAAACGCTTTTCTGACGCCAATCGACGCGTGGTTTTTCATCTGAAATAATATATATTATTTATGTTTATAATGTTAAAACATGGTAAAACCTATCCAACATCAGTTCACGTGGTTTTAATTTAATGCCAAACTCAAGAGTAAAACGAACTTAAACCTTTGGGATACGAATTTCATTGAATTTCTCCTTTATTCTCTAGAAAAGCTAAAGATCTTCCTGATAACATTGTTCTTTAAAGATAATTTAATATAGCATGTAAATAATTCAAATGTAACATAACTTGCAGGATATAATATCCATTTGTGCTTTCTATTCTAATTAAATAGGATCTATCTGTTATTTATGCATTGTTTTAAGACAAAGAAGGCAATATTCATAGGTTTTATAGTGGAAAAAGACAATTGACATTTAGGTCGTGTTATACTGACAATAAATTACAACGGACAAATTAGAAAAACCTTTCTTTTTAAAGATTGTTGCTCACCGTCAATTTGGTAATGCGTTTCTTTAATTATACATAGGACATTTATTTACATATAAATTATTAATAAAGCTTCATATAGACTTACCGGGCCAATTGTTTTCGTTAAACAATTGTATCTAACGGTTTGACTCAGACAGCCTCACTGTCTATCCAAATCGTTCTCAAGAAAGATAGGCTACATTAAAGTTCATGTTTTAAAATTTCAAAAACATTTAATTTTAAAAAATGTAATAAAAAACCACACTTAAAAACTTTATTAACGATATTAATTCACATCTTTTACAAATTAAAAGATCTGATCTCTACAGATTATTAAACAACGTCAGGTTAAGATGCATAACTGGTTGCTTTTGTATATTTATGCACTTGGTTTCGTCAAATTACTTCAAAAAAATATTTATAACATACCTATACAATCAATTGAATTAACTTGCCTCATTTAAAAACTCGAAGTATTACTCGCCTTTACGCTTTTAATATAATTACATTTCAAAAAAAGAAATAATAAGAGTTACTTATTAAAATTTAAAAACTTATTTTCACTTTGTTAATATATTCGAATAGTGTGTTATAAAAAATGTAATAAAGCCGTCTAAGTAACGATTGCAACCTGTGCCAACCGTCTACGGTGACACCTGGAGAGGGACATACTAGAAGCATAAGACTTCCCACACTTGTGTTTCCCACTACTTAGAAACATTTTATTCATTACTGCCACGAATAGGGATGCTAAGGACAGAAGTACTTTTTAAAAAAAAGAACGCTAGGGCTAACAACGTGTAATGATGTGTAAGTAATGCTACTTCTTGGAGCTAGTTGTTGAAAGTTACTGCCTGGCTTAATTATTTGTTAGCCATATTATTGAAGTTTATTATTCCAACCAAAATAATGGGTTCATTGAAAGGCGTTTACTTTTATATACTTTAATAATAAAATAAATAATTTTTAGTTACATGTTATATGATTTTTAATAAGGTTTTTAGAATTCTAAAGAACCTAAAAAGGAACTCTGAAATATTAAATTTAGTTTTGAAACTGGAATTATTAGGCATAAACTCCTCCGTAACGTTATCTAATGACATTATTGGAAACACAAATTTTCATTAAAGTCAGGCCGATTTTACGTTAGTTAAAATAAAACAAATATTTATACAGTATGCTGAAATATAGCAAAAAAATATTCAAAATGTTAAGAGAAGTTGTTAAATTTGGCGTCGCTCAAATGTAGAGATAAATGAAGAAAATGTTGGCCTCAGAGAAATACACATATTTTCTACGATACATTTCCTTTAAAATTCCGTAAAAATGGAGTGTCATAGAAAATTAGGAAAAATGACAAATAAAATACTAATAGAAGATTTTTATAATTTCAAGCAAGGTAAAGCAAGAATAATTAAATAATAGTTTCAAATCCGAACATCCTAAAATGTGTGTATTTTTATTTAGAAATATAATTAGAAATCTTGGCAATAGAGGGAAATGCTACTTCTTAGCTTGTAGAATACTTCTGTCCTACTTAATGACATCCTTTTTACTATAGGACAAATCTATATTAAATTTATTTTGAGACGTTTTATCTATGATTCCTTCATTTCTGTGATAAAACATTTTGTTAGATACTTGTAATATGAAATTACCTCCTGTTCCATAATTCAGCTCTGTACTGGGTTAGAAATAACACTGATTGTGCAAATGTTTTGATAAAACTTTATTAAAAGCCCCTCCAAAATAAGGCTCCTACTTATGACTGTTTGAATGTGTGTAAAAATACATCTCTAGTGGCGCTCAATCTGGGCAAGTTATAATGAAATGGAAGAGATGACAACCTCACCGCCCGGCGCTGCGTCTATTTAATTAACGCCATTTGCAATAGACTCGGGGAAATTCATTAATTTGCCCGTTATTGTTCTTCAAGTTTGAGTCCGGAGCATATTCCCGCTTTGATTAAAGCAACAACAGCCACCGTTTATCATTTTAGCAACGCAATCATGACTTCAGGATAGCCTGACATTATTTAGCACTAGATGCCCGATAACATAAAATCAGCTGTTTTATGAATCATGTGTTAACACTTGTTTAAAGCGAATTGGACGAAATAGCTTTATCACATACTTTGCTCGTTTTATATAAAGGTAATAAATTAATACTTTAGTGAAACAAACGTTATTACCAAGTATTACCAACCATTTATAGATGTGAAGCACTTGCCGAGAGGCGCTTCAACCTCTTTGATGATAGCACAGCTCTGGAAGAGGATGCTGAAGGTAAAACACTCGTCAGGAAACTCCTAAACCTGGTAAGAGGGAAGGGGCTCTTTGACTAGATCAGGGAGGTAAGTACAATATACCTAACGTAGCGGTGCTTCGGGCAGTTTAAACCCGCTCCCAAGTTAATAAAAAAAAATATATATTATCAAGTGTAACAAACGTTACAAGAGTCGCCCCCTACAAGGTATAAAAAATGTATTCTATCTTGAGTGGATGGTTGAAATTTATTTTATTACACTTAAGGTGGGGTATATAATTATTTATTTAAACATATTTTATATATGTATGAAAAAATTAGAGAGGATACAAGCACAAGAATAATTTATTGATTCATACAATTTATTGAATTGTATGATTCAATATATTTTAATTGAATTTACATATTCTCTTATTTTTTCATTAATTCACATGAATACATATTTTATTGTATATATATATATATATATATATATATATATATATATATATATATATATATATATATATATATATATCAAATACTGTGTAATGTAGTGGCACAATGCTTTGCTTCCACCTGTTTTGTTTCTCCTACTTCTCAATACAAACAGTTCGTAGCAAATCAGAACTGACTCATGTTTCATGAAAACAAGTTCTCATGTTGGGTACTAACAGTTCTTCATGTGGCAAGTCCTTGTTAATGTGGTTCCCCTATGTAAATCCTGCTGCAGTGCAGCGCAGACTTGGTCTGCATACGGAATCGTATGCCAACCCCACAGTTCCTTGTAACGTACTCGTTCTAGGTATTTATACAATTTTTTCTAAGTAGAAAGTTTGTCATGATAAAATATCTTACAGTTTTCTATCTAGTTAAAATACATCAGTACATGAAGTTTAGAGTTAGATTTAGTTCAATTCACTGAAATATAAACAATATATTTTGAGCTAACAAGAAAAAGGTTTACGTATATTCCTGGATATAAATTTACAAATACGTTTAGTTTATTAAATTGACTCTACTATGTTGTTTAGATTTGTTTAGGACTTTCATTAACAATAGTTTTATATAAATGACACATTTTGAAATAACTTGATTGAATTACCTGTCTGTGTATTTTTTATAAAAAATATTTTGGAAAGGAATGAGAGTATCGTTTTTTCCAAGTTATACTCTCTTATTCACAAACACAAAGCCAATCTTACCAAAGCTTTCAGCAGTGTGTTATGCGCAGAGTCAAAGAAGACTGGCGACACTCACTATCTGGCTCTTATAGGCCCCACCTCCTTCTCAGAGAACACAAAGCCGATCTTACCAAAGCTTTCAGCAGTGTGTTATGCGCAGAGTCTAAGAAGACTGGCGACACTCAGTATCTGGCTCTTATAGGCCCCACCTCCTTCTCAGAGAACACAAAGCCGATCTTACCAAAGCTTTCAGCAGTGTGTTATGCGCAGAGTCTAAGAAGACTGGCGACACTCAGTATCTGGCTCTTATAGGCCCCACCTCCTTCTCAGAGAACACAAAGCCGATCTTACCAAAGCTTTCAGCAGTGTGTTATGCGCAGAGTCTAAGAAGACTGGCGACACTCAGTATCTGGCTCTTATAGGCCCCACCTCCTTCTCAGAGAACACAAAGCCAATCTTACCAAAGCTTTCAGCAGTGTGTTATGCGCAGAGTCTAAGAAGACTGGCGACACTCAGTATCTGGCTCTTATAGGCCCCACCTCCTTAGAGAACGCAAAGCCGATCTTACCAAAGCTTTCAGCAGTGTGTTATGCGCAGAGTCTAAGAAGACTGGCGAAACTCTGTATCTGGCTCCTATGGCCCCACCTCCTTCTCAGAGAACACAAAGCCGATCTTATCAAAGCTTTCAGCAGTGTGCTATGCGCAGATCTAAGAAGACTGGCGTCACTCTGTATCTGGCTCTTATGAACACAAAGGTAGATCATGTGGGCATCTCACACCTAGCATAAAAAAACCACTACTCCCACGAATCCGACCTCAAATACGTGTCTTCCTGAGCGACTAGCGTCAGGGGGATGTTTGCCACGACTCGTGGTAAGAGTATTGCAACCTACCTGTAAGACCTACACTGGTCATTGGCCGCCATTCCTAACCACTCAAAAACCAACCAGACACTGCGTTTGGACCGCTTTTCCAGAAATGTCCGGAACAATAACACCTTTCGAACCGCCCCGATTCCGTACCTAAATATCCCATCTGATTACTTCGGTCCTGGTAGGCCAACTACCTTCGGTTGGGCTTACCTAAGGACCGGACCCTCAGACTCGATACTTGCTCCTCGGTGGATATAATCCATCCGGTGAATCCTTGATCACACTGAACCACAGCAAAAACGCTTTGAGCACAATAACGTCATACACTGCTTCCTTTATATTAACACACACGTACCTTTCCTTACGATAATACGTCTAGCCGCCAATGGCAATTTAGATAATAATATTAAAAATATATTTTCCTATTACGAGTAAGAAATGGTGCCTAACAGCACCACCTTCATCGCTGATATATTTCCACGCTTTTTTCAAATGAAACTTTTCACTGTTTAAAAATTATTTAATATAGACAATGCTTGGAGCGGCGGTGTTCGACGAAATTTTAATTAAATTCCACTAATTACAGCGTCCCACCGGGCCTCTCTTTATTCACACTGTTGTAATAAACTCGCAGGGAAATTCATTTCCTAACTCGAAAATGATGCGGTGACTTATGTCGAATCTAGAAGCATTGAGACAAAAACTATCCTTTATTTTATGTATAAAATAACCACTCCCACACACACACACACACACACACACATATATATATATATATATATATATATATAGAGAGAGAGAGAGAGAGAGAGAGAGAGAGAAAGAGAGAGAGAGCGAGAGAGAGAAAGAGAGACCATATATTGCAAAATAACTCAAGTTCTAAATTGCCGTCAAAGTTAGATGTAAACTTAAAATTATACACCTAAGGATTTTGAATTTTCAAGCCCATAGAATTACTAAAAGTGTTTTTGTTTTTGTTGTTAAAGGGAACAAGTCGCTAGAGGGTCGCTAAAATACCGTTAGAGAATGATAGGGCAATGATGTTTTAAATTAGCAAAAAATGTTTTCCTTGGTTGAAGGAAACGACGGTGGTAGGGTGTGTTAATACAGGGAACTTTGTTGAAGGAAACGACAGTGGTAAGAGGTGTTAGTACAGGGGACTTTGTTGAAGGAAACGACGGTGGTAGGGTGTGTTAATACAGGGAACTTTGTTGAAGGAAACGACGGTGGTAGGGTGTGTTAATACAGGGAACTTTGTTGAAGGAAACGACGGTGGTAGGGTGTGTTAATACAGGGAACTTTGTTGAAGGAAACGACAGTGGTAGGAGGTGTTAGTACAGGGGACATTGTTGAAGGAAACGACGGTGGTAGGGTGTGTTAATACAGGGAACTTTGTTGAAGGAAACGACGGTGGTGGGGTGTGTTCATACAGGGAACTTTGTTGAAGGAAACGACGGTGGTAGAGTGTGTTAATACAGGGAACTTTGTTGAAGGAAACGACGGTGGTAGGGTGTGTTAATACAGGGAACTTTGTTGAAGGAAACGACGGTGGTAGGGTGTGTTAATACAGGGAACTTTGTTGAAGGAAACGACAGTGGTAGGAGGTGTTAGTACAGGGGACTTGTTTGAAGGAAACGGCGGTGGTAGGACGTGTTAGTACGGGGGACTTAGTTGAAGGAAACGGCAGTGGTAGGACGTGTTAGTACGGGGGACTTTGTTGAAGAAAACGACAGTGATAGGACGTGTTAGTACGGGGGACGTGGTTGAAGGAAACGACAGTGGTAGGACGGTGTTAGTACGGGAGACTTATTAGAAGGAAACGACAGAGGTAGGACGTGTTAGTACAGTGGACGTATTTGAAGGAAAAGTCAGTAATAGGAGGTGTTAATACAGGGAACTTTGTTGAAGGAAACGACAGTGATAGGACGTGTTAGTAAGGGGGACGTGGTTGAAGGAAACGACGGTGGTAGGACGTGTTAGTACGGGGGATTTGGTTGAAGGAAACAAGAGTGGTAGGACGTCTGGTTGAAGGAAGCGACACTGGTAGGACGTGTTAGGACGGGGGGAGGGGTTGAAGGAAACGACAGTGGTAGGATGTGGTAGTACGGGTGACGTGATTGAAGGAAACGACGGTGGTAGGACGTGTTAGTACGCTGCACTTGGTTGATGGAAACGACGGTTGTAGGACGTGTTAATACGGGGGACTTGTTTAAAGGAAACGTCAGTGGTAGGACGTCTGGTTGAATGAAACGACATGGTAGGCCGAGTGAGTGAGAAGGGGATAAATTTTTGGGGAAAGGAAAATTTATAATAATAAATTAAAGTTAATAAAAGACGGTTATTGGAATTAGCGTAAAGGAAAATGTGTTTGAGAGTCGTAAAGTCTAAGGAAAGTGTAGGGAAGAAAAGTGAGTCAAGGAACTACCAACTGATCTTTGAGGTGCAGCGACCGAGAAGGTGAGCCCAAGGACAACCATCATCCCAACCCCAGAGAGTGAAGGCCAAGGATAAACACGCACGTTCAATGAGCCACATGCATAGATAAATAAATTTGTCTTATTGCAATAAGTAATTACCATTTCTGTGAACACGAATACATTTTTTCAAAATTTAATTATTCGGTGCTAATATGTGTTATCAATAACCCATTGTTAAATTTTCATTAATGCATCATCCAGATTACAGTAACCTCAGAAAAGATCCAGAATATACATTATTCAATTGCAATAGCCGTTAGGAAATTAGTAAGGGTTGAGTTCAGGTAGGTAACTATAGCGTAAGAGAGATTCTTCCGTTTGTAATAGTCCTTAAACATTTTTAAATGGTCATTTAAACTGGAGTTTATCACCTAATAGTGTATTATTTTATATTACCTGGTTAGAAGTTTTTCCGAATTATATTTGTTTGTGTTTATTACAAATAAAATAGTTACCCGAACTTTAGCTTAAATAAATAATTATGGCAAACAAATAGTATATATGTGAAAAGGTTTACTAATCACTCGTTAGTTAAAGAATATTTTCCGTTCGTTTGGTTTAAATTTCTATTTAGCCTTATATTTTATGTTTCAGTTTTTCAATGCAAATTTTATGTAAAAACCCAAGTACTGAAGAGTAATATAGAAACGTTTTGTTTTAAAAATTAAAAGCATTGTCTGACTTCGGATTACCATTTCCCTAAGAAAGCTTCAAAACCCTACATAAACAAAATACAATACTGTGGCGCAATGTGCACTCAGCCAGGTTGCTCTAGATTATATAAGGAAACGCAACAAAATCACCTGCAAGACTTGTATAATAACTCAATAAAAATGCAAAGTTATTCCCCGATGTCACTTCCTTTGCTGTAAAAGGAAACCATTGAAAAATCTCGAGATATATATTTCAAAAGAGAATATTTTATAAAAGTTTTAAAATTGCCTTTAGGCACGCCAAAATATGACGACCGCCGCTTTGGTCAGTTTGCTGAAAAGGGAATCTTTGAGGTAGGTTTTTTTTAAACTACATATTTTGCGTTACAAAAATAAAGCTGTGGGAAAATTTTTAAACGTTTTATGTGGTTACGCAATAAAACGTTTATATAAGGGTTTATACTACTAGGGTACTTGCTGCTGCGATATGGGTAAAGTAGTCAGATTATGTCTCCATGTCTTATGGATTTATACCTCATTCTCTACTAGGATACTTGCTGCTGCGATATGGGTAAAGTAGTCAGATTATTTCTCCATATCTTATGGATTTATACCTCATTCTCTACTAGGATACTTGCTGCTGCGATATGGGTAAAGTAGTCAGATTATGTCTCCATATCTTATGGATTTATACCTCATTCTCTACTAGGATACTTGCTGCTGCGATATGGGTAAAGTAGTCCGATTATTTCTCCATATCTTATGGATTTATACCTCATTCTCTACTAGGATACTTGCTGCTGCGATATGGGTAAAGTAGTCCGATTATTTCTCCATATCTTATGGATTTATACCTCATTCTCTACTAGAATACTTGCTGCTGCGATATGGGTAAAGTAGTCAGATTATTTCTCCATATCTTATGGATTTATACCTCATTCTCTACTAGGATACTTGCTGCTGCGATATGGGTAAAGTAGTCAGATTATTTCTCCATATCTTATGGATTTATACCTCATTCTCTACTAGGATACTTGCTGCTGCGATATGGGTAAAGTAGTCAGATTATGTCTCCATATCTTATGGATTTATACCTCATTCTCTACTAGGATAGTTGCTGCTGCTATATGGGTAAAGTAGTCTGATTATTTCTCCATATCTTATGGAAATATGGCATTTACACCATACCTAACTGGACACACTAAGATACATATTTACCGTTATACAAATGTAAGACGCTCCGTACGAACATAATTTTATCGCAAAACGTATCGAATTGGTTATAATACTTTTTATATCACACTTTGGGAATTTCTTAATCATTATTCCTGGATGTGGTAAAAGTGATCCATTTGCCAAATATAGTTTAATCTAGCCTTTGCCAACTTATGTTGAAAGGAGATATGATTCTAAGAGTTTGCTTGTTCGCGTAAATACGTAGCTATCCGTCCCTGTTAGTATTTTCCTAACACTGTTATTTTTTCCAGGAAACCCCTTCACGAGACTGCTATAAATATGGCCTTGCCACACAATCGGTTAAGGCTCCATCACCTATACCCTACGTTAGGCAATATAAATAAAAGATCTAAAACGACAAAGTAAAAAATTCATAAATATATCAAATGTTTGTTCATAATTTGGTGACGTCAGTTTAAATAAAACTGTTAAACGTTAAACGTGAAACATACCACCAAAGTTATTTAGAATTTTAAATTGGCGTGATTTTGTTAACAGGTTTTGATTCCGTTATTAAATTCCAACTTGTTACAGAATATTTATAATGTGACAATATATTATATACATATCCAAAAAGTTCATTAACCCTAGATAAGATCTTTCACTCTTGTTATATATGTCGTACTTATCGACACTTATGAACTCAATTGCCCCCTACCCCCTATCTTCTTCCCAGTTTCCTCCGATCCGGCATTATCCTCTACCCCTTTCGCTACCGTTATGTATTAGCGCCAACACTTCGAAACTTTCCTAACTCAATTGTCCCCTATCATCCCTCAATCCCCTATCCTCTTCACCAGTTATCCTCTTCCTCTTGCGCTAAGGATGTATTAGCGCCTACACTTCGAAACCTTCCTAACTCGATTACCTTCCTATCATCCCTCAATCCTCAATCTCGTACCCCGTTTCCTCCGATTCTGCTTTATCTTCTGGCGCTAGGGTTGTATTAGCGCCAACACTTCGAAACATTCCTAACTCAAATGTCCCCTATCATCCCTCAATCCCCCATTTCTTTCCCAGTTTCCTCCGATCCTGCCTTATCCTCTTCCTCTTGCGTTATTGGGATGTATTAGCGCCAACACGTCGAAACAACTGGCACGAGGGACGTATTAGCGCCAACACTTCGAAACCACTGGCAACGAGGGCTGTATTAGCGCCAACACTTCGAAACATTCCTAACTCAAATGTGCCTTATCATCCCTCAATCCCCCATTTCTTTCCCAGTTTCCTCCGATCCTGCCTTATCCTCTTCCTCTCGCGTTATTGGGATGTATTAGCGCCAACACGTCGAAACAACTGGCACGAGTGATGTATTAGCGCCAACACTTCAAAACCACTGGCACGAGGGACGTATTAGCGCTAACACTTCAAAACCACTGGCACGAGTGATGTATTAGCGCCAACACTTCAAAACCACTGGCACGAGGGATGTATTAGCGCCAACACTTCAAAACCACTGGCACGAGTGATGTATTAGCGCCAACACTTCAAAACCACTGGCACGAGGGATGTATTAGCGCCAACACTTCGAAACCTTGTAACAGTTGAGCCTTTTTTTTCCTGGGGTAAGTATTTATCAGGGCTTTATTAAAAATGCGTGTTAATTACTAATTAACAAATTAATTAACCTTACTTACCAGGGGCTCCTAAGTTCTCCGTTTTCAGCCAGGCATAATAATGTCTTTCTGTAAACGATTTTCCGATATCATTGGAAGGTAGAACTAGGTTACTTGAAATGAAAATTGAAGGTTTGTAACGTTCTAGTTTACTTGTGAAATAAGAATTTAAATTTTTAAAATACAAAGTCATTCAATTTATTAATCAGTGACAAATTACAAAAGAACAAAAGACAGCAATGTGTCGAGTAATTTACTTTTAATTACTGCTAGTTATTCCATACATTTTAATTACTTATTAACCTTTAAAATTGTATTTATATCGACAAGATAGTAACTTAAGTTTTTCAATTAAATTT
The DNA here is from genome assembly GCA_036971475.1 of Prosapia bicincta. NCBI lineage: Eukaryota > Metazoa > Arthropoda > Insecta > Hemiptera > Cercopidae > Prosapia > Prosapia bicincta. Next base: position 194,521,002 of record JBAIZL010000004.1, on the reverse strand, counting down.
TTAGAAATGAATATTCAAGGGACAATTTCTACCGTTCATGTGTTAACCGTTTATCATTTAAAATTCAACTTAGTTAACATTAAAATACATTTTCTTTATTATTATCTAAAACGTACCTGCTTGTGCACATTACTTATTTTTAAAACACTTTAACACATATTAAACATTGCCCATGGCTTTTGGAATCACTAAACACTTAATAGATCGCTCTTGCAAATCAGCGCACTTAAACAAAAATGATATTAACTTTTACTCATTTGAAATACATAAATAATCGCTTCTGACTTCTTTAGCTCGTTAATAAAATTTGGTACCGGCCTTGACATCTTAAAATTTGGAATACTGGAAGCTTATAAATTTCTAGGTTATGTCCGAAAGTGCCATTGCGTCCGTCTCGTTCAAAGACTTTTGGAGAACTGGGCTCGTTGCAAGGACACGCCAACTGAATTTTCCCGACCTTACTTATTATTTTGAATTTTCTGATTGGTCCGTCAGATCAGGCGATATCAGACCACGCTTACGTCACCACGGGTGATGTCAGTTTTTTAAGTTAACCTACCAACTCGTACGATATTTTACATTTTTACCCGCTAGGGGTGCTACTATCTATGCTAGCTTCACAATGAGCACAAATAAAACAAAAATTTTCTTTTATATTGGGAAGATATAATTATTAAATAAAAATTAAATATATAAATAAATTTATATGGAACACCTTATTTTTAAGAGTGTTACAACCTTCCTAACTCAAATGTCCCCTATCATCCGTCAATCCCCCATTTCTTTCCCAGTTTCCTCCAATCTTGCGTTATCCTCTTCCTCTTGCGCTATTGGGATGTATTAGCGCCAACACTTCGAAACCTTCCTAACGCAAATGTCCCCTATCATCCGTCAATCCCCCATTTCTTTCCCAGTTTCCTCCGATCTTGCCTTATCCTCTTCCTCTTGCGCTATTGGGATGTATTAGAGCCAACACTTCGAAACCGTCCTAACTCGATTGTTCCCTATGATCCCTCAATCCCCTATTTCTTTCCCAGTTTCCTACGATCTTGCCTTATCCTCTTCCTCTTGCGCTATTGGGATGTATTAGCGACAACACTTCGAAACTGTCCTAACTCGATTATCCCCTATCATCCCTCAATCCCCTATTTCTTTTCCAGTTTCCTCCGATCTTGCCTTATCCTCTTCCTCTTGCGCTATTGGGATATATTAGCGCCATCACTTCGAAACCGTCCTAACTCGATTGTCCCCTATCATCCCTCAATCCCCTATTTCTTTCCCAGTTTCCTCCGATCCTGCCATATTCTCTTCCTCTTGCGCTAGGGATGTATTAGCGCCAACACTTTGAAACCTTCCTAACTCGATTGCCCTCTTTCATACCTCAATCCCCTTTTTATCCCAGTTTCCTCCGATCTTGCCTTATCCTCTTCCTCTTGCGCTATAGATGTATTAGCACAAACACTTCGAAACCTTGCTAACTCAATTGTCCCCTATCATCCCTCAATCCCCTACCTCCTTCACCAGTTATCCTCTTCCACTTGCGCTAGGGATGTATTAGCGCCTACACTTCGAAACTTTCCTCACTCATTTGACTACTATCACCCCTCAATCTCCTAGCTTCTTACCAGTTTCCTCCGATCCTGAATAATCCTCTTCCTTTTGCGCTAGGTATGTATTAGCACAAACACTTCGAAACCTTCCTAACTCGATTACCTTCCTATCATCCCTCAATCCCCAATCTCGTACCCAGTTTCTCCGTTCCTGCTTTATCTACTTACGCTACCGGGATGTATTAGAGCCAACACTTCGAAACCTTCCTAACTCGATTGCCCCCTTTCATCCCTCAATCCCCTTTTTCTTTCCCAGTTTCCTCCGATCTTGCCTTATCCTATTCCTCTTGCGCTAGGGATGTATTAGCACCAACACTTCGAAACCTTCCTAACTCAAATGTCCCCTATCATCCCTCAATCCCCTATTTCTTTTCCAGTTTTCTCCGATCTTGCCTTATTCTCTTCCTCTTGCGCTAGGGATGTATTAGCGCCAACACTTCGAAACCTTCCTAACTCAAATGTCCCCTATCATCCCTCAATCCCCCATTTCTTTCCCAGTTTCCTCCGATCTTGCCTTATTCTCTTCCTCTTGCGCTAGGGATGTATTAGCGCCAACACTTTGAAACCTTCCTAACTCGATTGCCCCTTTTCATCCCTCAATCCCCTTTTTCTTTCCCAGTTTCCTCCGATCTTGCCTTATCCTATTCCTCTTGCGCTAGGGATGTATTAGCGCCAACACTTCGAAACCACTGGCACGAGGGATGTATTAGCGCAAACGTTTCGAAACCGTCTTAAACCCGATTTTTAGTATTTGCTCTTACATATGCGAGATTTTCCATTCAGTAACTATATTACATACCTTGTACTTGCACAAATAAGTGATGCTTAAATGACCTGTTTATGTTTACTTTTTAATACGTTATAAAAAGTTTTGCGTTAGGTTGGGTTAATATATGTTTTAAACAATACTCAAGTATTGTATCGGAGAGTTTCCAAATCTGTTTTGCTCTCGATAACTAGTTCCTCTCGATAACCAGTTCCTCTCGATAAGCTGTTCCTCTCGATAACCATTTCTACTCGATAACCAGTTCCTCTCGATAACCTGTTCCTCTCTTATACCAGTTCCTTTCGATAACCAGTTCCTCTCGATAACCAGTTCCTCTCGATAACCAGTCCCTCTCGATAACCAGTTCCTTTCAGTGACCAGTTTCTCTCGATAACCAGTTCCTCTTGATAACCAGTTTCTCTCAATAGCCAGTTCCTCTCGACAACCAGTTTCTTTTGGCAACCAGTACACGATTAGAAGGTTGAAGAGAACTAAACCATTTTAGTTGGTGTAGTGTAGGTTTGTGCTATTTCTAGTCACGTATAGGTGACAATACAAAGACAAAAACAAAAGAGTTAATGAGCAGTTTAGTTATATGAGTATTTAAAGTACAATAATACAAGAAAAGTAAATGGTTGGTCTAATGAGACCAGTTTTAATAAAGAATTTAACATGCGATTTAACTGAAAATATTTATTAAATTTATAATGTTTCGTTGTGCCCTTAACAAGGAATAATACATTTGGATGAATTTTGTTATCAAATTTGTGGAACTATTACTTTAATTCAGAATTTAGTTTTGCCTTATATTTATTCTTCCTATTATTTAGACTACCTCATATATTTCCTTCTAATATCTGCAGAAATGCGCAAGTAATAAAGTCGACCAGTATTTAGTGTTGAGCAAAAATAATAATAAAATTTTTGTTCATTAAATCATAGGGATACGTTTACTACTTTAGGTTGAGTCTGTATGTTACTAAACCCACCAAAAATATGTACCATTTGTATGGGATCTACTAGGTTTGTTATAATCTTACCAAATACAGATTTTGGGTACAAAATATTGTTACAATAAACGTTTTACTTTATGAAATAAACAACATTTAATCTTATATTATTATATTACAAGAAAGTATATTGTAAGGCAGTTATTTGTATGACACAAAAAAGTATGTGTTTTAATAAATTTATAGTTAAACTTAAGAGCTAATGTTAATTTCTGAAATACAATGGTAACTATTTAACTGCATTTAACTTCATTTTAAATAAATAACCCTTCTGGCGATTAACATGTTTTTGTACATTTCGATTGCTAAGCAGTTATGTTCAGATTAATTTGTTACAAGAATAACTAGCATTTAATAACGATATTCTTGTTATAATTTCCTCTGAAGATGATTAGTTTGCAATCGAAATGAACTAAAAATTGAATTAAACGATTTTGTGATTAGAAGGCTATATTTATTACGCGACAGTTGCTCCAAGTTGATATTGCGTAGCAGTTGTTAGAATTTAAAACGTAAATCAGCTAAGGAAAGCACTCCATCAACACGAGCTTACTGAACGTGAAACCAATATTAGGGAGAACAGACTCGCATATCCTTCTCCACGCCATGCTCTGCTGGGCGGGAAAAGAAACTCCTCATTAAAGTAGTAAACACGAGAAGAGGCATTGGCAAATTAATTTCGCAGCGTTCGTTTGAGGCGCTTTTATTTATTGCAAAGTGTAATATCCCAGCACGACAGTAGTGAGGGATCTTTACCTGGCTGTGGATTCAAGTTGTTGTTGCTAATACTTCTGACAAGGTATTGGCCCACATTAAATAAATCTCCACCGTATCACTTTCTCAATTCCTATTTTTATAAACCATAGGATTTATTTAATTAAGTACTCCAAACCAAACTTGGACCTTTATTTCAAAGTACATTTTACCAATTTGAACTGCATCACTGGATGAAACATTTAATATAGACCCTAATCAGATGATTGTATTGGGAAAGGCATATACGTATACACAAATAATATATCTATCTATAATATATATATATATATATATATATGTATATATATATATATATATATATATATATATATATATATATATATATGTATATATATATAAAGAACTAAGTCAAAATACAAATAAAGAATTATAATTGAATTTACAATTCAACAATGCGATATTTATACACACACACACACACACATATATATATATATATATATATATATATATATATATATATATATATATATCATTAGGTCATCACCATGCTTATATGTATGTTGTAACTTTAAGGTGTTTAGATGATGAAGGATATAAGAGGGGTGTATAGCGTAGTAGCGTCCAGCTCCCTTTCAAGAAGACGTGACACCGCTTTACAATACATTGTAAAATGCGAGGGCAGCACCTAAGTAAAGCAGCGTCTACAGAAGGTTATCTGAAGAAGAGATACCCTCACATTATCAACGAAGGAACGCCTGTCGGCGTGAAAACCAAACTTGCTTAGGCATTAGATGGTAGTATGGTAGACCCATAGAATTAATAGTCTACTCGTCATTATACATATTGTGATCTGAGTGTTATGTGTATGCGTAAGTGTGTGTGAGTGTGTATCTGTGAGTGTGTGTGTGTAAGTGTGTTTATCGTCTGTATATATACATACACACACACATACACACATACACACACACACACACACACACACACACACACACACACACACACACACACACACACACATATATATATATATATATATATATATATGTATGTGTGTGTGTGTGTGTGTGTGTGTGTGTGTGTGTGTGTGTGTGTGTGTGTGTGTGTGTGTGTGTGTGTGTGTGTGTGTGTGTGTGTGTGTGCATCATTTTATCATTGTATTTCTGTGGATGTTAGTTATTTTTCCAAACTGTATTTAACACTATATGTGTCCCTTAACAAAACCCTCCGAAACTCAAACTAACCCTCAACTAGATCTCCCTCCTTTACACTGTACATTCGCCAGATACATCTGTTCTGCTATTTCTTCTTACATGGTATTTTTGTGGTCTACCGTTCGTTGTCCCTGTCGCATCCCTCCACGGAGATATAGTCAGTTCTCCATTCCCTCTAACTATCTCTAGTGATGCTTTACCTTCTCTGTGGGGACCCTACTTCGGGCAATAAACGTGTTACCACAGCTCTTCTGTTAATAGTTGTGTCACATATTCTAGGTTTATTCGTATTTTGACAAATGCTCCTAAATCCAAACTAGGCGAACATTACCTACAATGGTGTAGCTTGACCGTATTACCACTGCTCTTCTGTTAACAGCTGTGTCACATATTCCAGATTTATTCGTATTTTGACAAATGCTCCTAAATCCAAACTTGGCGAACATTACCTACTGTAGCTTGACCGTATTACAACTGCTCTTCTGTTAATAGTTGTGTCACATATTCTAGGTTTATTCGTATTTTGACAAATGCTCCTAAATCCAAACTAGGCGAACATTATCTACAATGGTGTAGCTTGACCGTATTACCACTGCTCTTCTGTTAATAGTTGTGTCACATATTCCAGATTTATTCGTATTTTGACAAATGCTCCTAAATCCAAACTTGGCGAACATTACCTACAATGGTGTAGTTTGACCGTGTTACCACTGCTCTTCTGGTAATAGTTGTGTCACATATTCTAGATTTATTCGTATTTTGACAAATGCTCCTAAATCCAAACTAGGCGAACATTACCTACAATGGTGTAGCTTGACCGTGTTACCACTGCTCTTCTGTTAATAGTTGTGTCACATATTCTAGATTTATTCGTATTTTGACAAATGCTCCTAAATCCAAACTTGGCGAGCATTACCTACAATGGTGTAGCTTGACCGTATTGCCACTGCTCTTCTGTTAATAGTTGTGTCACATATTCTAGATTTATTCGTATTTTGACAAATGCTCCTAAATCCAAACTAGGCGAACATTACCTACAATGGTGTAGCTTGACCGTATTACCACTGCTCTTCTGTTTATAGTTGTGTCACATATTCCAGATTTATTCGTATTTTGACAAATGCTCCTAAATCCAAACTTGGCGAACATTACCTACAATGGTGTAGTTTGACCGTGTTACCACTGCTTTTCTGGTAAGAGTTGTGTCACATATTCTAGATTTATTCGTATTTTGACAAATGCTCCTAAATCCAAACTAGGCGAACATTACATACAATGGTGTAGCTTGACTGTATTACCACTGCTCTTCTGTTAATAGTTGTGTCACATAGTCTAGATTTATTCGTATTTTGACAAATGCTCCTAAATCAAAACTAGGCGAACATTACCAACAATGGTGTAGCTTGACCGTATTACCACTGCTCTTCTGTTATTTGTTTTGTCACATATTCCAGATTTATTCGTATTTTGACAAATGCTCCTGAATCCAAACTTCTCGAACATTACCTACTCTTACCGACTCACTTTTTATAACCTTTGCCGTTGTTTATTTCTCTTCCTCAATTGCTAAGTCAGTAAGAAAGTAATGGTTTATCCATTGACTACGAACCTAATTTCATAGACCTGTGCCTCAAGGAATAAACCTCTCAGAGGAACCAACCCCTGAATTTTTGATAAAACCAATTAGCCTCCGATAAGCCCTGTTCAAGCTCCTTTTCGGGTAGTGGAATCTTTGAGAGACACTTGTGATTTAAAGACTATACCTGGATACCTAGTGAACTTATCTTATCTAGAATGAAAACACAGCTAATTGGAAAATATACATTTTTATTTATTTGTTCCAAGGTTCAAATTAATTATTATTGTTTTTATTTAATTTCACAGGATTTTCTTGACTAATTATTTTTTCAAAATTTCATACAACTTGCCATTTAACTAAACATTATTATCTCCTTCTGTTTTTAAATTTTCTTATTATCATTAATTTTACATATAATTTAAATTATCAAAGTTACCATAATTAATTTTGTATATAATTTTGATTAGTAGAGTTAAATTTAACATATTTTAAAATCTGATTCTTTTTCAAACACTTAATATTACTATGTAATGCCTTTAGGCTAGGCCTTGAACAATTAACTTCTTTGGAAGTTATTCATTAGAAATTCACTTAGAAAAAGCCATATAAGATATACATCTTTATACTTAATCCATACATTCCCACAGCGATGGGAATGGAAAGTCAATTTTGAATCTTTATTACTTAAATTTGGGTAACCTAAGAGAGTTGACTAATCAGTCCCTTAGGTTATTCCCATCTTATTTAATTTTGAAATTAAGTTAATATAATTTGAAGTAAAATGTTATTTAAAAAAGAATAATTAAATTGATTATATAACCTTGTACTGTAGAAATCTTTTTATCTTCATTAATGTTGTCATCCGTCGGTCCTGTTACAGCTTCAAGGGTCTTGGTAGGTAGGCGTCTCTCCATAATTTCGGTTAATCTTCTTATTTTCTTTAATTTTGCATTTTGGTGGTCGAAATTTTGTTCTGGGTATATATGAGCCCTTGCTCATATATATCTTCCTTCCCCTGATCACATCGTAGCACTTTTTACTCTGTTTTTAGCACATTTTTTCTTGTCCTGATCGCATGGTACAAAAACACGTCTGCTCGCTTTGAGAGTCTAATGCATTCTGATCTTGGATAGCGTTCTTTTGTGAGGCCTCCTTCTCCAATTTCAAACTTCCCACGTCCCAGTATCCATTTTTCAACTTTTGACCAATCAGAAAGCCGTTGCCATGGCAATTGACTTTGTTTGTTCGGAAATTCTGAACTAAGATTAGTTTCCCTTTTTATAAAAGGCGTTTCTGTATTCTGATGTGTCCTTTGCATTTTTACCTTTTATTTAATAACATATTTGACTTTATTTCTTCTCATTTAATTTAATTAACTTTTTAACATTCTTAATCCAAAGTTCGACTGTAGCGCTTTCGTTTCGTAGTGACAAGATTTATAATCAATGCCCTAAGCGGATTTTTCCGAAATCAAATATGACTTCTTCTATTATAACCTAATTTCTTAGGCTATTACACTTTAACATTTAATCTTTACTTTTACATAAATACTATTTTCCCTAGCTAGGCCTAATTTACTTTCCTCACATCTTAATTTACATTCTTTATTCCTGATTATTTTTAAGTACAATTATTTTAATAGCCGGCATCTAGGCCTAGTTTGTTATACTACTCAATTACCGTCTTTTTTTTGTTTACATAATTTAGGCTATCCACTTTGAAGTGATAATTTTTCTTATTGCTTATAATTTATGTTTTTTAAGTCTTAAGTTATTTCTAATTTTCTTCATTTTACTATTATTTACCCTAGTTTTAATATTATTATTATTATAATGTTTTAAAATTTTTATATATAAATTTAGTCAATTATTTAACCCGGTTAGGTTTGATTCTGGTATTCTGTACAATTACCCAGATTCTTTGCATCGGACATTCTGGCCGCTGCAAAATTCCCCCCTTTTTAAATATATGAAAATTTTGGTTCTTCTCTCCCTTGAAACAGATAAACATAATTAATAACATATTTGTGAAAATTAACATTAACACTTATACTAGTTTATATTAAAATTTTCATATTCCTTTCATTAATCTACTATTCCTATTCATCTTCATAACTTAATTAATTTTACTAAAGTTCACAATTTACTCTCCTGTCCCTTTCACTCATATATATCATTGTCACATTAGTCACTTCACATGCTATTTACTCATTTATTACTCCTGTCCTTAGTCACATTCTTTTTTATTTAATCTTATTTCAAGTTTATATTAACTATACAATATTGTATATTGTAATCCTTATTTTACACATTCATTGTTGTTTAACACAACCTTTACTTTAATAAATTCAATGAATCCCGTTCATTTAACATATGGCTTTTTCTTTCACATTTAATACTGATTTTATATTATTTGTCCTATGTATTTGGATTATGTTACTGCTTTAATCTACTACTTAGATTTATTTTACATTTTTATTTTTATTACTTAACCGTTACTCCCTATGTCACTGATGGATCATTTTTTATTTACCTTGCCTTATTATCCTTTATTCTTTAAATATCTTTATGTCTTTGATGTCATAGATCCCCCTTATTTTCCCTGTTTCCAAGTTTGCTATTTCATAAGTTTTTGCCCCCAATCGTCTAGCCACTACATATGGACCCTGGTAAATTAATAGCATCTTCTCGGTTTCTTGACGGCTCAAGTTAGATCTATTTACCCTTGTTACCAGTACTTTGTGCCCACATTTCAATTCCGTCTGCTTCATCTTTCTATTTAATTTCTCAGCCCTGAGCTCTCCTGTCCTTCTCATTCTGTCGTATGCCTTCTGCACACGCTGCTGTTGTGTTTCCGATACTACATTTTTACAAACGTCTGGTACAAATCCCTGCCACCCATATTCCGGATCAACCCCGAACTGAATCTGATCTGGAGTGTATCCAGTAGCTTCATGCGGTAAAGCATTGATTACTCCTTCTATGTATGACAGGTACTTCCGCCAATGCGATTGGTTATCATAGCAGTAGGTCCGCAATATCCTTCTCAGTTCTCTATTTACTCTTTCTGCTAAATTCACCTGCGGGTGCCGTACTGGGCTCAGTATGTGTTGGATTCCTTCACACCTGATCCAAGTACGCCATTGCCGTGATGTAAATGCAGTTCCAAAATCGGTAAGGATCTTGCTTGGTTTCCCTACTGCTTGAAAATAATGCAGTAACTTCAACTTTGAGCTCCTTGTTGTGGTACTTCGTACTGCATATAACTTAACATACTTCGAGAAGCTATCTATTACTACCAATATATGTTTTACCCCACCAACGCTGGTTGGTAAGGGCCCTAGATGGTCTATCGCCACCATTTCGCCTGGCCCTCTTGAGACGATTGGTTTCGTGCTTCCTTGGAGGTATCTATTTGTCGGTTTTGCGTACTGACATATCTGACATCTTTCTATCACTTGTAATATCCGTTTCTTCATTTGCTTTATATACATGCTCTGGCTTATTATATTCGTTATTTTATTTCTCCCTATGTGAGCATATATCTGATGTATGTTCACAATTACCTCGTTTATTATTGATTCCGGGATTACTATCTTTATTTTATTTTTGACTTCTTTACACAATATCCCTTCTTGTATAGAATATCTCTTAAATTTGGTCACGTTTTCAAAAAATTTTTCTAATTCTGGTTGTTGTCTTTGTAAGTTTTTTATGTTTTGAAATTTTGCTTTTAGTGTTTCTTCACATCCTATTTGTAACCGTCCTACTTTTATGACCTGACGGTTCTGACTGTTTCCCTTATTATCCATCTCATTCTGATACATCCGACTCACGACGTCGCACGGTATGTTTTCCTTTCCTGGGCAATGTATCACTGTTGGTTGATACTCTTGAATCGCCAATATCCACCTAGTGATTCGTGAATTAGTGAAATTGCACGTGTTCATAAATTTCAATGCCTTATTATCCGTTATGATAGTTAGTGGCGCTCCCACTATTAATGGCCGAAATTTTTTCAAGCCATGCACTATAGCCAATAATTCTTTCTCGCATATAGTGTATGCCTTCTCACAACTCTTAAGTGTTCGGCTAACGAACCCTATTACTTGCATTTGCCCTTGTCCATCTCTCTGGAAAATCTGACTGGCGATTGCATTATCACATGCATCTGTCTGTAGGAACGTACGTTGCCCTTCGATTGGATGCATCAGAGTGACTGATTCCGTAAACAAATCTTTTACCCTATTGAAGGCTTTACTCATGTATTCATCCCAGATCCAGGGCTGATTTCAACAAGGGCGAAGTCTCTTCAGCATGTTTCTTTGTAAATCGTGCATAGTAATTTACAAAACCTAGAAACGATTGTAGTTGTTTTTTGTTTCTAGGTTCTGGGAAATCCTGTATTGCCTGTAGCTTCTCTGGGTCTGTGGTGACCCCTTCTTGTCTGAAGATATATCCTAAAAACTTCACCTCTTGTTGACAGAACAAGGTTTTCTTCGGGTTGATGGTTAAATTCCCCTCTCTGAATCTGGTGAAAATTGTCCTCAGGTGACTGAGGTGCTCATCGAATGTCTCAGATAGACACAACAGATCATCGACATACACTAAAAGATTTTCCTCTAACTCCTTACCCAAAGTGATATCTACCGTTCTCACTAGAGCCGCTAGGGAGTTTTGGAGTCCAAAAGGCACCACTTTGAAATTATATACTTTATTATTAAATAAAAATCCTGTATATTTTTTGGACTCATTAGTCAACGGTATTTGCCAGAAACTTGACGTTAAATCTATTTTTGAAAAATATCGCCTGTTGCGACCTTTCCTTAGTATATCGTCAATAGTGGGTGCACTTTCATAATCCGGCACAGTTATCTCATTCAACTTCCTAGCGTCTAGGCACAGACGGATGGTCTTGTCTGGTTTTATTACTGTCACCATTGGGTTGATGTAAGGAGTTCTTGAGCGTTCGATGATGTCATATCTGAGCATTCTTTCAATCTCTTCTTGGACCTGTTTACGGTAATTAATTGGAATTGGATAATTCCTTCGTACAAAAGTTTTATTCTCTATTAGTTTCAATTGATGCTTATATTTATTTGATCTTCCCGGTATCTCGCTAAATATACCGTCATATTCCAATATTAGCTGGTTTAATTGATTTTGCTGTTCTTTGTCTAATATACATTTATTTTCTGTTTCTTCTTCTTCGATTCCTAAATGGTTAATTCTCAAATATTTTCTTATCATCCGTCCATCTTTATCTTTCTTTTTCTTCTTTCTCCTTTTCCAATTTCTTAACTTTCCCTTATTCTCCTTAAATCTACCTTTTATTTTTCTGTTTTTGACTTGTAATGAAATGAAGGGTCTTCTCGTATTTTGATTGGCTCTCATTTTAATTGACTTTCGAACTCTTGAACTAGTAAATGGGTTTTTCTTTTTTCTTTCTTTAATTTCAATTTCTTTCCTTTGGGTTATCTCTCCAGAATCTAAAGTCTTAGTCATGGGCTTCCGAGCTACTTGTTGGTTATTCATTTTAACCTCGTTGTTCCCCCCTTTTAATTGTTTCGACGCGACGTTTATACTTTTATTTATATTTATTTTCTTATTTATTATTTTTCCACTCACATTATTTCCCCTTTTTGGCACTATTTCGGCCTTACCTTGTTTATATTTTGGTTTGCTCTTAATCTCAGCTGCAGCTCTTCTTTCCATGTCCTTTGTTTCTTTATCTCCTGTTTTGACTCCCTCAGGTCTTAAATTTATTTCCTTATTTATTATATTTTCATTTTTGTTTTTTAATTTTTTGTTTTTGTTTAATTTTTCCTCGGTTTCATTTTTTATTTTTCTTTGATATTCGTTCGTTATATTTAAGATTTCCCCTTTACTTGTTTCTTGTCCATTTCCTCCTTCATTCATTCGGCAGTGCCCCTGCTTCTCGCACTGTCGCATTAACCCCTCCTTTTTGCTTTGATGCCCTATTGTTGATGCATCTTCTTTTTCCTGGGTTATCTTGCATATTTTTCGGACTTCTTCATTTTCCTCTATCTTTTGTATTTTACTTTTAAAGTCCTGGTACACCATTTCCCCTTCTATTTCGAATGTCACAAAGCGTCTATCCATGTTTATCCGTGCCTTTAGGTCATACAGTGTGTTGCACCCCATAATCATCTCCGACCGAAGTTTGGAGACCACTATGAAGATGCAGTCCACTTTTATGCCTTTAATTGTTAAGGGAATTAAGCATTGCCGGGTAACCTTTATTTGTGCAGTCTTAATGGCTGTTACAACTCCCACATTGTTGATGGGTAGTTCCAGGAACTTAAGCCCATGCAACTTGAGGTTGTTGTAAGCCTTTTCTTGAATGACTGACACGTCTGCACCCGTGTCAATCTCTACCTCTATAGAGTGCCCTTCTACCTCACAGTCAATTACAGGGCATGTTTCTTTCTTCTGGTTACCTTCGCCAATCTCCTTGTCCTCTTCTAACAATTCAGCACGAATATCAAGAGATAGTCCACCAACTCTACGCTCTTGATTTTGGTGTACCTCATTGTTATTTTCCTGTTGTATTGTTTTTTTATTTTTGTTCTTTAGGTCTTCCGCCTTTCCTTTATTTACTGTTCCCTGTTTCTCCGGGTAATATTTCCTATATTTTGTTTGTTGTTGGATCTCTAATGGTTGTCTCCTCTTTTCCTTCCTACCATTAGGGATCCTCTCATTTAGTTTTTTGATTGACCACTTGGCCCTGGATTTTGTGGTCTCTTTTCTTTTGTCTGTGGGCCTTCTTCCGTTTGGTTTTGTGGCCTGTACTCTGGCCTTTGTTGTTGCCACTGATTTTGCGGCCTATTTCTTGGTCCCTCTCTTTGGTAGGGCCCCTGTCTCCAGTTTCCTCTCCCTTCTACCGGGTAAGGCTCTTGCCTCCAATTTCCCTTGTATCCGGGGTTTCTCGTTTGGTGTGTAAACCCTCTCCTTTCAGGTTCCCGTTCCTCAGTCCTAGGCTGAGTCCGGTTCCTGGTAGCCTCCTGCTCCATGTTCCTTCGGATGTATTTTACCGCCTCCTCTATGTCGGTAGCCGCCATCCCGGAACATCCTATATACATTCTGTTCCCATAATGCTTCATAATCTTCATAATTAACTCCGCCTGATTGTATGGCGGGGTTAGGTGTCTCGCCGTGTTCACCATTTTTAAGAAATAATTTACCATGTTGTTTGTGCCTCGATGGTATTCATATTTTCCATTTTCGATTCTTCCTCGAATTCTCTCTTGTGCATGAGATTCCCAAAAGTGGCTAAAGAATCTCTCCTTAACTTCATCATAATTTTCCTCCTCCATATTCATGGCCAACCACCATTCTTGTGCTGGTCCTTTAAGATGTCTCTCCATTATTTTCCTTTTTTGTCCTTCCTCCATGTCAGGATCAATTTCGGACATTATACCTTCTAGGTGTTTAATGAAATCAATAGGGTCTTCATCTTCCCTACCGTAGAATTCCTTCTTGCTTTTGTCTCCATTATCACCCATCTCAAACATCCTTGATTTAAACAAGGTAGCTATATTTATCCCTTCTCCCATATTCTTTATCTTATTCTCAACTACTTGTACCCTTCTTTCTACTTTTTTGACTTCTCCCTTAACTGTTTCTACAGTCTGTTTATTTTCACTGACTGTTACCTCTAAGTTATACATCTTTTCTATAGTTTCTTGGATTTTATTTCCCATTTCCTCATTCTTTCTTGTAATTTCTTTATTTATTTCCTCTATCCTCTTATTCATGATTTCCCAAAGATTCTTAATTTCTTGTTTATCCTCCTCTCTTTCTTTCTTTCTTTCTACTTTTTCCTCCTCTCTTTCTTTCTTTCTTTGTTCCTCTATCATTTTTACTAATTCTTCTTGTTCCTTTATTCTCCCTTGTTTCTGTTCCTCCATCTCTTTTAATCTTTCCTGTTTTTGTTCCTCTATCTTTTTTACTAATTCTTCTTGTTCCTTTATTCTCCCTTGTTTCTGTTCTTCCATCTCTTTTAATCTTTCCTGTTTTTGTTCCTCCATCTCTTTTAATCTCTCCTGTTTTTTTTCCTCCATCATTTTTTTAAAAAACTCCATCATATTCAGATGGTTCTGTGTCTTTTCTCTGTCTTGTCGCCATCTTAAAGTCTCGTATTTAACTATCCTTTTATTCCCTTACTAACTTCTCCTACTTCTATATTTTTACTATATACTGAGTATTTAATTAAATATTCATTTAGAATTGTGCTCGATGTGATCCGGTTCAGTGTTCCCTTGACCTTGTCTATCTAACGCCTATGTATTCTATTTACTTTCATTAATAACTAACATTATTATTTATATTATGCCCTACCGACGCCTACTGAATTTTATTTTACTTAATTATTTCCTTTTAATTATTATTATTTATTCTAAGTTCTTTTTAATTTCATTTTTATTATAATTAACTCTTATTTAATTTAAAGAACTTCTTTGGTTTTCATTTTATGATTCCTATTATTTTTTACAATTTTAATTGAATTCTATTTAATTAATTTTGTTTCACTAGGCTCCTTAGTCGATTTAAATCTGTCTCTATTTGATGTTGACCCGATGTTACAATGTAAGCATCGAGCCTCAAACGTTGGGCGCCATACTTTTCTTACCGACTTACTTTTTATAACCTTTGCCGTTGTTTATTTCTCTTCCTCAATTGCTAAGTCAGTAAGAAAGTAATGGTTTATCCATTGACTACGAACCTAATTTCATAGACCTGTGCCTCAAGGAATAAACCTCTCAGAGGAACCAACCCCTGAATTTTTGATAAAACCAATTAGCCTCCGATAAGCCCTGTTCAAGCTCCTTTTCGGGTAGTGGAATCTTTGAGAGACACTTGTGATTTAAAGACTATACCTGGATACCTAGTGAACTTATCTTATCTAGAATGAAAACACAGCTAATTGGAAAATATACATTTTTATTTATTTGTTCCAAGGTTCAAATTAATTATTATTGTTTTTATTTAATTTCACAGGATTTTCTTGACTAATTATTTTTTCAAAATTTCATACAACTTGCCATTTAACTAAACATTATTATCTCCTTCTGTTTTTAAATTTTCTTATTATCATTAATTTTACATATAATTTAAATTATCAAAGTTACCATAATTAATTTTGTATATAATTTTGATTAGTAGAGTTAAATTTAACATATTTTAAAATCTGATTCTTTTTCAAACACTTAATATTACTATGTAATGCCTTTAGGCTAGGCCTTGAACAATTAACTTCTTTGGAAGTTATTCATTAGAAATTCACTTAGAAAAAGCCATATAAGATATACATCTTTATACTTAATCCATACATTCCCACAGCGATGGGAATGGAAAGTCAATTTTGAATCTTTATTACTTAAATTTGGGTAACCTAAGAGAGTTGACTAATCAGTCCCTTAGGTTATTCCCATCTTATTTAATTTTGAAATTAAGTTAATATAATTTGAAGTAAAATGTTATTTAAAAAAGAATAATTAAATTGATTATATAACCTTGTACTGTAGAAATCTTTTTATCTTCATTAATGTTGTCATCCGTCGGTCCTGTTACAGCTTCAAGGGTCTTGGTAGGTAGGCGTCTCTCCATAATTTCGGTTAATCTTCTTATTTTCTTTAATTTTGCATTTTGGTGGTCGAAATTTTGTTCTGGGTATATATGAGCCCTTGCTCATATATATCTTCCTTCCCCTGATCACATCGTAGCACTTTTTACTCTGTTTTTAGCACATTTTTTCTTGTCCTGATCGCATGGTACAAAAACACGTCTGCTCGCTTTGAGAGCCTAATGCATTCTGATCTTGGATAGCGTTCTTTTGTGAGGCCTCCTTCTCCAATTTTAAACTTCCCACGTCCCAGTATCCATTTTTCAACTTTTGACCAATCAGAAAGCCGTTGCCATGGCAATTGACTTTGTTTGTTCGGAAATTCTGAACTAAGATTAGTTTCCCTTTTTATAAAAGGCGTTTCTATATTCTGATGTGTCCTTTGCATTTTTACCTTTTATTTAATAACATATTTGACTTTATTTCTTCTCATTTAATTTAATTAACTTTTTAACATTCTTAATCCAAAGTTCGACTGCAGCGCTTTCGTTTCGTAGTGACAAGATTTATAATCAATGCCCTAAGCGGATTTTTCCGAAATCAAATATGACTTCTTCTATTATAACCTAATTTCTTAGGCTATTACACTTTAACATTTAATCTTTACTTTTACATAAATACTATTTTCCCTAGCTAGGCCTAATTTACTTTCCTCACATCTTAATTTACATTCTTTATTCCCGATTATTTTTAAGTACAATTATTTTAATAGCCGGCATCTAGGCCTAGTTTGTTATACTACTCAATTACCGTCTTTTTTTTGTTTACATAATTTAGGCTATCCACTTTGAAGTGATAATTTTTCTTATTGCTTATAATTTATGTTTTTTAAGTCTAAAGTTATTTCTAATTTTCTTCATTTTACTATTATTTACCCTAGTTTTAATATTATTATTATTATAATGTTTTAAAATTTTTATATATAAATTTAGTCAATTATTTAACCCGGTTAGGTTTGATTCTGGTATTCTGTACAATTACCCAGATTCTTTTCATCGGACATTCTGGCCGCTGCACTACAATGGTGTAGTTTGACCGTGTTACCACTGCTCTTCTGGTAATAGTTGTGTCACATATTCTAGATTTATTCGTATTTTGACAAATGCTCCTAAATCCAAACTAGGCGAACATTACCTACAATGGTGTAGCTTGACCGTATTACCACTGCTCTTCTGTTAATAGTTGTGTCGCATATTCTAGATTTATTCGTATTTTGACAAATGGTCCTAAATCCAAACTAGGCGAACATTACCTACAATGGTGTAGCTTGACCGTGTTACCACTGCTCTTCTGTTAATAGTTGTGTCACATATTCCAGATTTATTCGTATTTTGACAAATGCTCCTAAATCCAAACTTGGCGAACATTACCTACAATGATGTGGTTTGACCGTGTTACCACTGCTCTTCTGGTAATAGTTGTGTCACATATTCTAGATTTATTCGTATTTTGCCAAATGCTCCTAAATCCAAACTAGGCGAACATTACTTACAATGGTGTAGTTTGACCGTGTTACCACTGCTCTTCTGGTAATAGTTGTCACATATTCTAGATTTATTCGTATTTTGACAAATGCTGCTAAATCCAAACTAGGCGAACATTACCTACAATGGTGTAGCTTGACCGTGTTAGCACTGCTCTTCTGTTAATAGTTGTGTCACATATTCTAGATTTATTCGTATATTGACAAATGCTCCTAAATCCAAACTAGGCGAACATTACTTACAATGGTGTAGCTTGACCGTATTACCACTGCTCTTCTGTAAATAGTTGTGCACATATTCTAGATTTATTCGTATTTTGAGAAATGGTTCTAAATCCAAACTTGTCGAACATTACCTACAATGGTGTAGCTTGACCATGTTACCACTGCTCTTCTGTTAATAGTTGTCATATATTCTAGGTTTATTCGTATTTTGACAAATGCTCCTAAATCCAAACTAGGCGAACATTACCTACAATGGTGTAGCTTGACCGTATTACCACTGCTCTTCTGTTAATAGTTGTGTCACATATTCCAGATTTATTCGTATTTTGACAAATGCTCCTAAATCCAAACTTGGCGAACATTACCTACAATGGTGTAGTTTGACCGTGTTACCACTGCTTTTCTGGTAAGAGTTGTGTCACATATTCTAGATTTATTCGTATTTTGACAAATGCCCCTAAATCCAAACTAGACGAACATTACATACAATGGTGTAGCTTGACTGTATTACCACTGCTCTTCTGTTAATAGTTGTGTCACATATTCTAGATTTATTCGTATTTTGACAAATGCTCCTAAATCAAAACTAGGCGAACATTACCAACAATGGTGTAGCTTGACCGTACTACCACTGCTCTTCTGTTATTTGTTTTGTCACATATTCCAGATTTATTCGTATTTTGACAAATGCTCCTAAATCCAAACTTGGCGAACATTACCTACAATGGTGTAGTTTGACCGTATTACCACTGCTCTTCTGTTATTTGTTTTGTCACATATTCCAGATTTATTCGTATTTTGACAAATGCTCCTAAATCCAAACTAGGCGAACATTACCTACAATGGTGTAGCTTGACCGTGTTACCACTGCTCTTCTGTTAATAGTTGTGTCACATATTCTAGATTTATTCGTATATTGACAAATGCTCCTAAATCCAAACTAGGCGAACATTACCAACAACGGTGTAGCTTGACCGTATTACCACTGCTCTTCTGTTATTTGTTTTGTCACATATTCCAGATTTATTCGTATTTTGACAAATGCTCCTAAATCCAAACTTGGCGAACATTACTTACAATGGTGTAGTTTGACCGTGTTACCACTGCTCTTCTGGTAATAGTTGTCACATATTCTAGATTTATTCGTATTTTGACAAATGCTGCTAAATCCAAACTAGGCGAACATTACCTACAATGGTGTAGCTTGACCGTGTTACCACTGCTCTTCTGTTAATAGTTGTGTCACATATTCTAGATTTATTCGTATATTGACAAATGCTCCTAAATCCAAACTAGGCGAACATTACTTACAATGGTGTAGCTTGACCGTATTACCACTGCTCTTCTGTAAATAGTTGTGCACATATTCTAGATTTATTCGTATTTTGAGAAATGGTTCTAAATCCAAACTTGTCGAACATTACCTACAATGGTGTAGCTTGACCGTGTTACCACTGCTCTTCTGTTAATAGTTGTCATATATTCTAGGTTTATTCGTATTTTGACAAATGCTCCTAAATCCAAACTAGGCGAACATTACCTACAATGGTGTAGCTTGACCGTATTACCACTGCTCTTCTGTTAATAGTTGTGTCACATATTCCAGATTTATTCGTATTTTGACAAATGATCCTAAATCCAAACTTGGCGAACATTACCTACAATGGTGTAGTTTGACCGTGTTACCACTGCTTTTCTGGTAAGAGTTGTGTCACATATTCTAGATTTATTCGTATTTTGACGAATGCTCCTAAATCCAAACTAGGCGAACATTACATACAATGGTGTAGCTTGACTGTATTACCACTGCTCTTCTGTTAATAGTTGTGTCACATATTCTAGATTTATTCGTATTTTGACAAATGCTCCTAAATCAAAACTAGGCGAACATTACCAACAATGGTGTAGCTTGACCGTACTACCACTGCTCTTCTGTTATTTGTTTTGTCACATATTCCAGATTTATTCTTATTTTGACAAATGCTCCTAAATCCAAACTTGGCGAACATTACCTACAATGGTGTAGTTAGACCGTATTACCACTGCTCTTCTGTTATTTGTTTTGTCACATATTCCAGATTTATTCGTATTTTGACAAATGCTCCTAAATCCAAACTAGGCGAACATTACCTACAATGGTGTAGCTTGACCGTGTTACCACTGCACTTCTGTTAATAGTTGTGTCACATATTCTAGATTTATTCGTATATTGACAAATGCTCCTAAATCCAAACTAGGCGAACATTACCAACAATGGTGTAGCTTGACCGTATTACCACTGCTCTTCTGTTATTTGTTTTGTCACATATTCCAGATTTATTCGTATTTTGACAAATGCTCCTAAATCCAAACTAGGCGAACATTACTTACAATGGTGTAGTTTGAACGTGTTACCACTGCTCTTCTGGTAATAGTTGTCACATATTCTAGATTTATTCGTATTTTGACAAATGCTGCTAAATCCAAACTAGGCGAACATTACCTACAATGTTGTAGCTTGACCGTGTCACCACTGCTCTTCTGTTAATAGTTGTGTCACATATGCTAGATTTATTCGTATATTGACAAATGCTCCTAAATCCAAACTAGGCGAACATTACTTACAATGGTGTAGCTTGACCGTATTACCACTGCTCTACTGTAAATAGTTGTGCACATATTCTAGATTTATTCGTATTTTGAGAAATGGTTCTAAATCCAAACTTGTCGAACATTACCTACAATGGTGTAGCTTGACCGTGTCACCACTGCTCTTCTGTTAATAGTTGTGTCACATATTCTAGATTTATTCGTATATTGACAAATGCTCCTAAATCCAAACTAGGCGAACATTACCAACAATGGTGTAGCTTGACCGTATTACCACTGCTCTTCTGTTATTTGTTTTGTCACATATTCCAGATTTATTCGTATTTTGACAAATGCTCCTAAATCCAAACTAGGCTAACATTACTTACAATGGTGTAGTTTGACCGTGTTACCACTGCTCTTCTGGTAATAGTTGTCACATATTCTAGATTTATTCGTATTTTGACAAATGCTGCTAAATCCAAACTAGGCGAACATTACCTACAATGGTGTAGCTTGACCGTGTCACCACTGCTCTTCTGTTAATAGTTGTGTCACATATGCTAGATTTATTCGTATATTGACAAATGCTCCTAAATCCAAACTAGGCGAACATTACTTACAATGGTGTAGCTTGACCGTATTACCACTGCTCTACTGTAAATAGTTGTGCACATATTCTAGATTTATTCGTATTTTGAGAAATGGTTCTAAATCCAAACTTGTCGAACATTACCTACAATGGTGTAGCTTGACCGTGTTACCACTGCTCTTCTGTTAATAGTTGTCATATATTCTAGGTTTATTCGTATTTTGACAAATGCTCCTTAATCCAAACTAGGCGAACATTACCTACAATGGTGTAGCTTGACCGTATTACCACTGCTCTTCTGTTAATAGTTGTGTCACATATTCCAGATTTATTCGTATTTTGACAAATGATCCTAAATCCAAACTTGGCGAACATTACCTACAATGGTGTAGTTTGACCGTGTTACCACTGCTTTTCTGGTAAGAGTTGTGTCACATATTCTAGATTTATTCGTATTTTGACAAATGCTCCTAAATCCAAACTAGGCGAACATTACATACAATGGTGTAGCTTGACTGTATTACCACTGCTCTTCTGTTAATAGTTGTGTCACATATTCTAGATTTATTCGTATTTTGACAAATGCTCCTAAATCAAAACTAGGCGAACATTACCAACAATGGTGTAGCTTGACCGTACTACCACTGCTCTTCTGTTATTTGTTTTGTCACATATTCCAGATTTATTCGTATTTTGACAAATGCTCCTAAATCCAAACTTGGCGAACATTACCTACAATGGTGTAGTTTGACCGTATTACCACTGCTCTTCTGTTATTTGTTTTGTCACATATTCCAGATTTATTCGTATTTTGACAAATGCTCCTAAATCCAAACTAGGCGAACATTACCTACAATGGTGTAGCTTGACCGTGTTACCACTGCTCCTCTGTTAATAGTTGTGTCACATATTCTAGATTTATTCGTATATTGACAAATGCTCCTAAATCCAAACTAGGCGAACATTACCAACAATGGTGTAGCTTGACCGTATTACCACTGCTCTTCTGTTATTTGTTTTGTCACATATTCCAGATTTATTCGTATTTTGACAAATGCTCCTAAATCAAAACTAGGCGAACATTACTAACAATGGTGTAGCTTGACCGTATTACCACTGCTCTTCTGTTAATAGTTGTGTCACATATTCCAGATTTATTCGTATTTTGACAAATGCTCCTAAATCCAAACTTGGCGAACATTACCTACAATGGTGTAGTTTGACCGTGTTACCACTGCTTTTCTGGTAAGAGTTGTGTCACATATTCTAGATTTATTCGTATTTTGACAAATGCTCCTCAATCCAAACTAGGCGAACATTACATACAATGGTGTAGCTTGACTGTATTACCACTGCTCTTCTGTTAATAGTTGTGTCGCATATTCTAGATTTATTCACATTTTGACAAATGCTCCTAAATCAAAACTAGGCGAACATTACCAACAATGGTGTAGCTTGACCGTATTACCACTGCTCTTCTGGTAATAGTTGTGTCACATATTCTAGATTTATTCGTATTTTGCCAAATGCTCCTAAATCCAAACTAGGCGAACATTACCTACAATGGTGTAACTTGACCGTGTTACCACTGCTCTTCTGTTAATAGTTGTGTCACATATTCTAGATTTATTCGTATATTGACAAATGCTCCTAAATCCAAACTAGGCGAACATTACTTACAATGGTGTAGCTTGACCGTATTACCACTGCTCTTCTGTGAATAGTTGTGTCACATATTCTAGACTTATTCATTTTTTTGACAAATGGTTCTAAATCCAAACTTGTCGAACATTACCTACAATGGTGTAGCTTGACCGTGTTACCACTGCTCTTCTGTTAATAGTTGTCACATATTCTAGATTTATTCGTATTTTGACAAATGCTCCTAAATCAAAACTAGGCGAACATTACCAACAATGGTGTAGCTTGACCGTATTACCACTGCTCTTCTGTTAATAGTTGTGTCACATATTCCAGATTTATTCGTATTTTGACAAATGCTCCTAAATCCAAACTTGGCGAACATTACCTACAATGGTGTAGTTTGACCGTGTTACCACTGCTTTTCTGGTAAGAGTTGTGTCACATATTCTAGATTTATTCGTATTTTGACAAATGCTCCTAAATCCAAACTAGGCGAACATTACATACAATGGTGTAGCTTGACTGTATTACCACTGCTCTTCTGTTAATAGTTGTGTCACATATTCTAGATTTATTCGTATTTTGACAAATGCTCCTAAATCAAAACTAGGCGAACATTACCAACAATGGTGTAGCTTGACCGTACTACCACTGCTCTTCTGTTATTTGTTTTGTCACATATTCCAGATTTATTCGTATTTTGACAAATGCTCCTAAATCCAAACTAGGCGAACATTACCAACAATGGTGTAGCTTGACCGTATTACCACTGCTCTTCTGTTATTTGTTTTGTCACATATTCCAGATTTATTCGTATTTTGACAAATGCTCCTAAATCCAAACTAGGCGAACATTACTTACAATGGTGTAGTTTGACCGTGTTACCACTGCTCTTCTGGTAATAGTTGTCACATATTCTAGATTTATTCGTATTTTGACAAATGCTGCTAAATCCAAACTAGGCGAACATTACCTACAATGGTGTAGCTTGACCGTGTCACCACTGCTCTTCTGTTAATAGTTGTGTCACATATGCTAGATTTATTCGTATATTGACAAATGCTCCTAAATCCAAACAAGGCGAACATTACTTACAATGGTGTAGCTTGACCGAATTACCACTGCTCTACTGTAAATAGTTGTGCACATATTCTAGATTTATTCGTATTTTGAGAAATGGTTCTAAATCCAAACTTGTCGAACATTACCTACAATGGTGTAGCTTGACCGTGTTACTACTGCTCTTCTGTTAATAGTTGTCATATATTCTAGGTTTATTCGTATTTTGACAAATGCTCCTAAATCCAAACTAGGCGAACATTACCTACAATGGTGTAGCTTGACCGTATTACCACTGCTCTTCTGTTAATAGTTGTGTCACAAATTCCAGATTTATTCGTATTTTGACAAATGCTCCTAAATCCAAACTTGGCGAACATTACCTACAATGGTGTAGTTTGACCGTGTTACCACTGCTTTTCTGGTAAGAGTTGTGTCATATATTCTAGATTTATTCGTATTTTGACAAATGCTCCTAAATCCAAACTAGGCGAACATTACATACAATGGTGTAGCTTGACTGTATTACCACTGCGCTTCTGTTAATAGTTGTGTCACATATTCTAGATTTATTCGTATTTTGACAAATGCTCCTAAATCAAAACTAGGCGAACATTACCAACAATGGTGTAGCTTGACCGTACTATAGTCTATCCATTTTGGGAAGGCGGGTAAAAGATTAAGTCACCGCCCGAGCTCCCAACAATAGCTTGGGTCAGGCGCTCGGCGGCCGGCCGCCCGCGCTAAAGAGGCGTAAAAAGCACTCCACTCCAAAATATTATCACATAAAAGTAAGCGTATTTTTTAATGTTTTATTACAGTTTTGATGTCTACGTGTGATTTAATGAAAAACTAGTCCAAACACGACGGAGTTATGTCAATTAGTAAAATTAGTGGTTACAAAAAATTGTAGTGAGTACAATTTTACTAATTGACATAACTCCGTCGTGTTTGGACTAGTTTTTCATGAAATCACACGTAGACATCAAAACTGTAATAAAAAATTAAATAATACGCTTACTTTTATGTGATAATATTTTGGAGTGGAGTGCTTTTTACGCCTCTTTAACGCGGGCGGCCGGCCGCCGAGCGCCTGACCCAAGCTATTGTTGGGAGCTCGGGCGGTGATTTAATCTTTTACCCGCCTTCCCAAAATGGATAGACTATACCACTGCTCTTCTGTTATTTGTTTTGTCACATATTCCAGATTTATTCGTATTTTGACAAATGATCCTAAATCCAAACTTGGCGAACATTACCTACAATGGTGTAGTTTGACCGTGTTACCACTGCTTTTCTGGTAAGAGTTGTGTCACATATTCTAGATTTATTCGTATTTTGACAAATGCTCCTAAATCCAAACTAGGCGAACATTACATACAATGGTGTAGCTTGACTGTATTACCACTGCTCTTCTGTTAATAGTTGTGTCACATATTCTAGATTTATTCGTATTTTGACAAATGCTCCTAAATCAAAACTAGGCGAACATTACCAACAATGGTGTAGCTTGACCGTACTACCACTGCTCTTCTGTTATTTGTTTTGTCACATATTCCAGATTTATTCGTATTTTGACAAATGCTCCTAAATCCAAACTTGGCGAACATTACCTACAATGGTGTAGTTTGACCGTATTACCACTGCTCTTCTGTTATTTGTTTTGTCACATATTCCAGATTTATTCGTATTTTGACAAATGCTCCTAAATCCAAACTAGGCGAACATTACCTACAATGGTGTAGCTTGACCGTGTTACCACTGCTCTTCTGTTAATAGTTGTGTCACATATTCTAGATTTATTCGTATATTGACAAATGCTCCTAAATCCAAACTAGGCGAACATTACCAACAATGGTGTAGCTTGACCGTATTACCACTGCTCTTCTGTTATTTGTTTTGTCACATATTCCAGATTTATTCGTATTTTGACAAATGCTCCTAAATCAAAACTAGGCGAACATTACCAACAATGGTGTAGCTTGACCGTATTACCACTGCTCTTCTGTTAATAGTTGTGTCACATATTCCAGATTTATTCGTATTTAGACAAATGCTCCTAAATCCAAACTTGGCGAATATTACCTACAATGGTGTAGTTTGACCGTGTTACCACTGCTTTTCTGGTAAGAGTTGTGTCACATATTCTAGATTTATTCGTATTTTGACAAATGCTCCTAAATCCAAACTAGGCGAACATTACATACAATGGTGTAGCTTGACTGTATTACCACTGCTCTTCTGTTAATAGTTGTGTCACATATTCTAGATTTATTCACATTTTGACAAATGCTCCTAAATCAAAACTAGGCGAACATTACCAACAATGGTGTAGCTTGACCGTATTACCACTGCTCTTCTGGTAATAGTTGTGTCACATATTCTAGATTTATTCGTATTTTGCCAAATGCTCCTAAATCCAAACTAGGCGAACATTACCTACAATGGTGTAGCTTGACCGTGTTACCACTGCTCTTCTGTTAATAGTTGTGTCACATATTCTAGATTTATTCGTATATTGACAAATGCTCCTAAATCCAAACTAGGCGAACATTACTTACAATGGTGTAGCTTGACCGTATTACCACTGCTCTTCTGTGAATAGTTGTGTCACATATTCTAGACTTATTCATTTTTTTGACAAATGGTTCTAAATCCAAACTTGTCGAACATTACCTACAATGGTGTAGCTTGACCGTGTTACCACTGCTCTTCTGTTAATAGTTGTCACATATTCTAGATTTATTCGTATTTTGACAAATGCTCCTAAATCCAAACTTGGCGAACATTACCTACAATGGTGTAGTTTGACCGTATTACCACTGCTCTTCTGTTATTTGTTTTGTCACATATTCCAGATTTATTCGTATTTTGACAAATGCTCCTAAATCCAAACTAGGCGAACATTACCTACAATGGTGTAGCTTGACCGTGTTACCACTGCTCTTCTGTTAATAGTTGTGTCACATATTCTAGATTTATTCGTATATTGACAAATGCTCCTAAATCCAAACTAGGCGAACATTACCAACAATGGTGTAGCTTGACCGTATTACCACTGCTCTTCTGTTATTTGTTTTGTCACATATTCCAGATATATTCGTATTTTGACAAATGCTCCTAAATCAAAACTAGGCGAACATTACCAACAATGGTGTAGCTTGACCGTATTACCACTGCTCTTCTGTTAATAGTTGTGTCACATATTCCAGATTTATTCGTATTTTGACAAATGCTCCTAAATCCAAACTTGGCGAACATTACCTACAATGGTGTAGTTTGACCGTGTTACCACTGCTTTTCTGGTAAGAGTTGTGTCACATATTCTAGATTTATTCGTATTTTGACAAATGCTCCTAAATCCAAACTAGGTGAACATTACATTAAATGGTGTAGCTTGACTGTATTACCACTGCTCTTCTGTTAATAGTTGTGTCACATATTCTAGATTTATTCACATTTTGACAAATGCTCCTAAATCAAAACTAGGCGAACATTACCAACAATGGTGTAGCTTGACCGTATTACCACTGCTCTTCTGGTAATAGTTGTGTCACATATTCTAGATTTATTCGTATTTTGCCAAATGCTCCTAAATCCAAACTAGGCGAACATTACCTACAATGGTGTAGCTTGACCGTGTTACCACTGCTCTTCTGTTAATAGTTGTGTCTCATATTCTAGATTTATTCGTATATTGACAAATGCTCCTAAATCCAAACTAGGCGAACATTACTTACAATGGTGTAGCTTGACCGTATTACCACTGCCCTTCTGTGAATAGTTGTGTCACATATTCTAGACTTATTCATTTTTTTGACAAATGGTTCTAAATCCAAACTTGTCGAACATTACCTACAATGGTGTAGCTTGACCGTGTTACCACTGCTCTTCTGTTAATAGTTGTCACATATTCTAGATTTATTCGTATTTTGACAAATGCTCCTAAATCAAAACTAGGCGAACATTACCAACAATGGTGTAGCTTGACCGTATTACCACTGCTCTTCTGTTATTTGTTTTGTCACATATTCCAGATTTATTCGTATTTCGACAAATGCTCCTAATTCCAAACTTGGCGAACATTACCTACAATGGTGTAGTTTGACCGTGTTACCACTGCTCTTCTGGTAATAGTTGTGTCACATATTCTAGATTTATTCGTATTTTGACAAATGCTCCTAAATCCAAACTAGGCGAACATTACCTACAATGGTGTAGCTTGACCGTGTTACCACTGCTCTTCTGTTAATAGTTGTGTCACATATTCTAGATTTATTCGTATATTGACAAATGCTCCTAAATCCAAACTAGGCGAACATTACTTACAATGGTGTAGCTTGACCGTATTACCACTGCTATTCTGTGAATAGTTGTGTCACATATTCTAGATTTATTCATTTTTTTGTCAAATGGTTCTAAATCCAAACTTGTCGAACATTACCTAGAATGGTGTAGCTTGACCGTGTTACCACTGCTCATCTGTTAATAGTTGTCACATATTCTAGATTTATTCGTATTTTGACAAATGCTCCTAAATCCAAACTAGGCGAACATTACCTACAATGGTGTAGCTTGACCGTATTACCACTGCTCTTCTGTTAATAGTTGTGTCACATATTCCGGATTTATTCGTATTTTGACAAATGCTCATAAATCCAAACTTGGCGAACATTACCTACAATGATGTGGTTTGACCGTGTTACCACTGCTCTTCTGGTAATAGTTGTCACATATTCTAGATTTATTCGTATTTTGACAAATGCTGCTAAATCCAAACTTGTCGAACATTACCTACAATGGTGTAGCTTGACCGTATTACCACTGCTCTTCTGTTATTAGATGTCACATATTCTAGGTTTATTCGTATTTTGACAAATGCTGCTAAATCCAAACTTGGCGAACATTACCTACAATGGTGTAGCTTCACCGTGTTACCACTGCTCTCTGTTAATAGTTGTGTCACATGTTCTAGGTTTATTCGAATTTTGACAAATGCTCCTAAATCCAAATTTGACGAACATTACCTACAATGGTGTAGCTTGACCGTATTACCACTGCTCTTCTGTTAATAGTTGTCACATATTCTAAGTTTATTCGTATTTTGACAAATGCTGCTAAATCCAAACTTGGCGAACATTACCTACAATGGTGTAGCTTCACCGTGTTACCACTGCTCTCTGTTAATAGTTGTGTCACATATTCTAGGTTTATTCGAATTTTGACAAATGCTCCTAAATCCAAACTTGGCGAACATTACCTACAATGGAGTAGCTTGACCGTATTACCACTGCTCTTCTTTTAATAGTTGTCACATATTCTAGGTTTATTCGTATTTTGACAAATGGTTCTAAATCCAAACTAGTCGAACATTACCTAAAATGGTGTAGTTTGACCGTATTACCACTGCTCTTCTGTGAATAGTTGTGTCACATATTCTAGATTTATTCGTATTTTGACAAATGGTTCTAAATCCAAACTTGTCGAACATTACCTACAATGGTGTAGCTTGACCGTGTTACCACTGCTCTTCTGTTAATAGTTGTGTCACATATTCTAGATTTATTCGTATATTGACAAATGCTCCTAAATCCAAACTAGGCGAACATTACTTACAATGGTGTAGCTTGACCGTATTACCACTGCTCTTCTGTGAATAGTTGTGTCACATATTCTAGACTTATTCATTTTTTTGACAAATGGTTCTAAATCCAAACTTGTCGAACATTACCTACAATGGTGTAGCTTGACCGTGTTACCACTGCTCTTCTGTTAATAGTTGTCACATATTCTAGATTTATTCGTATTTTGACAAATGCTCCTAAATCCAAACTTGGCGAACATTACCTACAATGGTGTAGTTTGACCGTATTACCACTGCTCTTCTGTTATTTGTTTTGTCACATATTCCAGATTTATTCGTATTTTGACAAATGCTCCTAAATCCAAACTAGGCGAACATTACCTACAATGGTGTAGCTTGACCGTGTTACCACTGCTCTTCTGTTAATAGTTGTGTCACATATTCTAGATTTATTCGTATATTGACAAATGCTCCTAAATCCAAACTAGGCGAACATTACCAACAATGGTGTAGCTTGACCGTATTACCACTGCTCTTCTGTTATTTGTTTTGTCACATATTCCAGATTTATTCGTATTTTGACAAATGCTCCTAAATCAAAACTAGGCGAACATTACCAACAATGGTGTAGCTTGACCGTATTACCACTGCTCTTCTGTTAATAGTTGTGTCACATATTCCAGATTTATTCGTATTTTGACAAATGCTCCTAAATCCAAACTTGGCGAACATTACCGACAATGGTGTAGTTTGACCGTGTTACCACTGCTTTTCTGGTAAGAGTTGTGTCACATATTCTAGATTTATTCGTATTTTGACAAATGCTCCTAAATCCAAACTAGGTGAACATTACATACAATGGTGTAGCTTGACTGTATTACCACTGCTCTTCTGTTAATAGTTGTGTCACATATTCTAGATTTATTCACATTTTGACAAATGCTCCTAAATCAAAACTAGGCGAACATTACCAACAATGGTGTAGCTTGACCGTATTACCACTGCTCTTCTGGTAATAGTTGTGTCACATATTCTAGATTTATTCGTATTTTGCCAAATGCTCCTAAATCCAAACTAGGCGAACATTACCTACAATGGTGTAGTTTGACCGTGTTACCACTGCTCTTCTGGTAATAGTTGTATCACATATTCTAGATTTATTCGTATTTTGACAAATGCTCCTAAATCCAAACTAGGCGAACATTACCTACAATGGTGTAGCTTGACCGTGTTACCACTGCTCTTCTGTTAATAGTTGTGTCACATATTCTAGATTTATTCGTATATTGACAAATGCTCCTAAATCCAAACTAGGCGAACATTACTTACAATGGTGTAGCTTGACCGTATTACCACTGCTATTCTGTGAATAGTTGTGTCACATATTCTAGATTTATTCATTTTTTTGTCAAATGGTTCTAAATCCAAACTTGTCGAACATTACCTAGAATGGTGTAGCTTGACCGTGTTACCACTGCTCTTCTGTTAATAGTTGTCACATATTCTAGATTTATTCGTATTTTGACAAATGCTCCTAAATCCAAACTAGGCGAACATTACCTACAATGGTGTAGCTTGACCGTATTACCACTGCTCTTCTGTTAATAGTTGTGTCACATATTCCGGATTTATTCGTATTTTGACAAATGCTCATAAATCCAAACTTGGCGAACATTACCTACAATGATGTGGTTTGACCGTGTTACCACTGCTCTTCTGGTAATAGTTGTCACATATTCTAGATTTATTCGTATTTTGACAAATGCTGCTAAATCCAAACTTGGCGAACATTACCTACAATGGTGTAGCTTGACCGTATTACCACTGCTCTTCTGTTATTAGATGTCACATATTCTAGGTTTATTCGTATTTTGACAAATGCTCCTAAATCAAAACTAGGCGAACATTACCAACAATGGTGTAGCTTGACCGTACTACCACTGCTCTTCTGTTATTTGTTTTGTCACATATTCCAGATTTATTCGTATTTTGACAAATGCTCCTAAATCCAAACTTGGCGAACATTACCTACAATGGTGTAGTTTGACCGTATTACCACTGCTCTTCTGTTAATAGTTGTGTCACATATTCCAGATTTATTCGTATTTTGACAAATGCTCCTAAATCCAAACTTGGCGAACATTACCTACAATGGTGTAGTTTGACCGTGTTACCACTGCTTTTCTGGTAAGAGTTGTGTCACATATTCTAGATTTATTCGTATTTTGACAAATGCTCCTAAATCCAAACTAGGTGAACATTACATACAATGGTGTAGCTTGACTGTATTACCACTGCTCTTCTGTTAATAGTTGTGTCACATATTCTAGATTTATTCACATTTTGACAAATGCTCCTAAATCAAAACTAGGCGAACATTACCAACAATGGTGTAGCTTGACCGTATTACCACTGCTCTTCTGGTAATAGTTGTGTCACATATTCTAGATTTATTCGTATTTTGCCAAATGCTCCTAAATCCAAACTAGGCGAACATTACCTACAATGGTGTAGTTTGACCGTGTTACCACTGCTCTTCTGGTAATAGTTGTATCACATATTCTAGATTTATTCGTATTTTGACAAATGCTCCTAAATCCAAACTAGGCGAACATTACCTACAATGGTGTAGCTTGACCGTGTTACCACTGCTCTTCTGTTAATAGTTGTGTCACATATTCTAGATTTATTCGTATATTGACAAATGCTCCTAAATCCAAACTAGGCGAACATTACTTACAATGGTGTAGCTTGACCGTATTACCACTGCTATTCTGTGAATAGTTGTGTCACATATTCTAGATTTATTCATTTTTTTGTCAAATGGTTCTAAATCCAAACTTGTCGAACATTACCTAGAATGGTGTAGCTTGACCGTGTTACCACTGCTCTTCTGTTAATAGTTGTCACATATTCTAGATTTATTCGTATTTTGACAAATGCTCCTAAATCCAAACTAGGCGAACATTACCTACAATGGTGTAGCTTGACCGTATTACCACTGCTCTTCTGTTAATAGTTGTGTCACATATTCCGGATTTATTCGTATTTTGACAAATGCTCATAAATCCAAACTTGGCGAACATTACCTACAATGATGTGGTTTGACCGTGTTACCACTGCTCTTCTGGTAATAGTTGTCACATATTCTAGATTTATTCGCATTTTGACAAATGCTGCTAAATCCAAACTTGGCGAACATTACCTACAATGGTGTAGCTTGACCGTATTACCACTGCTCTTCTGTTATTAGATGTCACATATTCTAGGTTTATTCGTATTTTGACAAATGCTCCTAAATCAAAACTAGGCGAACATTACCAACAATGGTGTAGCTTGACCGTACTACCACTGCTCTTCTGTTATTTGTTTTGTCACATATTCCAGATTTATTCGTATTTTGACAAATGCTCCTAAATCCAAACTTGGCGAACATTACCTACAATGGTGTAGTTTGACCGTATTACCACTGCTCTTCTGTTAATAGTTGTCACATATTCTAAGTTTATTCGTATTTTGACAAATGCTGCTAAATCCAAACTTGGCGAACATTACCTACAATGGTGTAGCTTCACCGTGTTACCACTGCTCTCTGTTAATAGTTGTGTCACATATTCTAGGTTTATTCGAATTTTGACAAATGCTCCTAAATCCAAACTTGGCGAACATTACCTACAATGGAGTAGCTTGACCGTATTACCACTGCTCTTCTTTTAATAGTTGTCACATATTCTAGGTTTATTCGTATTTTGACAAATGGTTCTAAATCCAAACTAGTCGAACATTACCTAAAATGGTGTAGTTTGACCGTATTACCACTGCTCTTCTGTGAATAGTTGTGTCACATATTCTAGATTTATTCGTATTTTGACAAATGGTTCTAAATCCAAACTTGTCGAACATTACCTAAAATGGTGTAGTTTGACCGTATTACCACTGCTCTTCTGTGAATAGTTGTGTCACATATTCTAGATTTATTCGTATTTTGACAAATGGTTCTAAATCCAAACTTGTCGAACATTACCTACAATGGTGTAGCTTGACCGTGTTACCACTGCTCTTCTGTTAATAGTTGTGTCACATATTCTAGATTTATTCGTATATTGACAAATGCTCCTAAATCCAAACTAGGCGAACATTACTTACAATGGTGTAGCTTGACCGTATTACCACTGCTCTTCTGTGAATAGTTGTGTCACATATTCTAGACTTATTCATTTTTTTGACAAATGGTTCTAAATCCAAACTTGTCGAACATTACCTACAATGGTGTAGCTTGACCGTGTTACCACTGCTCTTCTGTTAATAGTTGTCACATATTCTAGATTTATTCGTATTTTGACAAATGCTCCTAAATCCAAACTTGGCGAACATTACCTACAATGGTGTAGTTTGACCGTATTACCACTGCTCTTCTGTTATTTGTTTTGTCACATATTCCAGATTTATTCGTATTTTGACAAATGCTCCTAAATCCAAACTAGGCGAACATTACCTACAATGGTGTAGCTTGACCGTGTTACCACTGCTCTTCTGTTAATAGTTGTGTCACATATTCTAGATTTATTCGTATATTGACAAATGCTCCTAAATCGAAACTAGGCGAACATTACCAACAATGGTGTAGCTTGACCGTATTACCACTGCTCTTCTGTTATTTGTTTTGTCACATATTCCAGATTTATTCGTATTTTGACAAATGCTCCTAAATCAAAACTAGGCGAACATTACCAACAATGGTGTAGCTTGACCGTATTACCACTGCTCTTCTGTTAATAGTTGTGTCACATATTCCAGATTTATTCGTATTTTGACAAATGCTCCTAAATCCAAACTTGGCGAACATTACCTACAATGGTGTAGTTTGACCGTGTTACCACTGCTTTTCTGGTAAGA
Organism: Prosapia bicincta; assembly: GCA_036971475.1. NCBI lineage: Eukaryota > Metazoa > Arthropoda > Insecta > Hemiptera > Cercopidae > Prosapia > Prosapia bicincta. Next base: position 194,486,410 of record JBAIZL010000004.1, on the reverse strand, counting down.
GTTGTGTCACATATTCTAGATTTATTCGTATTTTGACAAATGCTCCTAAATCCAAACTAGGTGAACATTACATACAATGGTGTAGCTTGACTGTATTACCACTGCTCTTCTGTTAATAGTTGTGTCACATATTCTAGATTTATTCACATTTTGACAAATGCTCCTAAATCAAAACTAGGCGAACATTACCAACAATGGTGTAGCTTGACCGTATTACCACTGCTCTTCTGGTAATAGTTGTGTCACATATTCTAGATTTATTCGTATTTTGCCAAATGCTCCTAAATCCAAACTAGGCGAACATTACCTACAATGGTGTAGTTTGACCGTGTTACCACTGCTCTTCTGGTAATAGTTGTATCACATATTCTAGATTTATTCGTATTTTGACAAATGCTCCTAAATCCAAACTAGGCGAACATTACCTACAATGGTGTAGCTTGACCGTGTTACCACTGCTCTTCTGTTAATAGTTGTGTCACATATTCTAGATTTATTCGTATATTGACAAATGCTCCTAAATCCAAACTAGGCGAACATTACTTACAATGGTGTAGCTTGACCGTATTACCACTGCTATTCTGTGAATAGTTGTGTCACATATTCTAGATTTATTCATTTTTTTGTCAAATGGTTCTAAATCCAAACTTGTCGAACATTACCTAGAATGGTGTAGCTTGACCGTGTTACCACTGCTCTTCTGTTAATAGTTGTCACATATTCTAGATTTATTCGTATTTTGACAAATGCTCCTAAATCCAAACTAGGCGAACATTACCTACAATGGTGTAGCTTGACCGTATTACCACTGCTCTTCTGTTAATAGTTGTGTCACATATTCCGGATTTATTCGTATTTTGACAAATGCTCATAAATCCAAACTTGGCGAACATTACCTACAATGATGTGGTTTGACCGTGTTACCACTGCTCTTCTGGTAATAGTTGTCACATATTCTAGATTTATTCGTATTTTGACAAATGCTGCTAAATCCAAACTTGTCGAACATTACCTACAATGGTGTAGCTTGACCGTATTACCACTGCTCTTCTGTTATTAGATGTCACATATTCTAGGTTTATTCGTATTTTGACAAATGCTCCTAAATCAAAACTAGGCGAACATTACCAACAATGGTGTAGCTTGACCGTACTACCACTGCTCTTCTGTTATTTGTTTTGTCACATATTCCAGATTTATTCGTATTTTGACAAATGCTCCTAAATCCAAACTTGGCGAACATTACCTACAATGGTGTAGTTTGACCGTATTACCACTGCTCTTCTGTTAATAGTTGTCACATATTCTAAGTTTATTCGTATTTTGACAAATGCTGCTAAATCCAAACTTGGCGAACATTACCTACAATGGTGTAGCTTCACCGTGTTACCACTGCTCTCTGTTAATAGTTGTGTCACATATTCTAGGTTTATTCGAATTTTGACAAAAGCTCCTAAATCCAAACTTGGCGAACATTACCTACAATGGAGTAGCTTGACCGTATTACCACTGCTCTTCTTTTAATAGTTGTCACATATTCTAGGTTTATTCGTATTTTGACAAATGGTTCTAAATCCAAACTAGTCGAACATTACCTAAAATGGTGTAGTTTGACCGTATTACCACTGCTCTTCTGTGAATAGTTGTGTCACATATTCTAGATTTATTCGTATTTTGACAAATGGTTCTAAATCCAAACTTGTCGAACATTACCTACAATGGTGTAGCTTGATCGTATTACCACTGCTATTCTGTTAATAGTTGTGTCACATATTCTAGGTTTATTCGTATTTTGACAAATGATCCTAAATCCAAACTTGGCGAACATTACCTACAATGGAGTAGCTTGACCGTATTACCACTGCTCTTCTGTTAATAATTGTGTCACATATTCTAGGTTTATTCGTATTTCGACAAATGATCCTAAATCCAAACTAGGCGAACATTACCTACAATGGAGTAGCTTGACCGTATTACCACTGCTCTTCTGTTAATAGTTGTGTCACATATTCTAGGTTTATTCGTATTTTGACAAATGATCCTAAATCCAAACTAGGCGAACATTACTTACAATGGTGTAGCTTGACCGTATTACCACTGCTCTTCTGTGAATAGTTGTGTCACATATTCTAGATTTATTCATTTTTTTGACAAATGGTTCTAAATCCAAACTTGTCGAACATTACCTACAATGGTGTAGCTTGACCGTGTTACCACTGCTCTTCTGTTAATAGTTGTCACATATTCTAGATTTATTCGTATTTTGACAAATGCTCCTAAATCAAAACTAGGCGAACATTACCAACAATGGTGTAGCTTGACCGTATTACCACTGCTCTTCTGTTATTTGTTTTGTCACATATTCCAGATTTATTCGTATTTTGACAAATGCTCCTAATTCCAAACTTGGCGAACATTACCTACAATGGTGTAGTTTGACCGTGTTACCACTGCTCTTCTGGTAATAGTTGTGTCACATATTCTAGATTTATTCGTATTTTGACAAATGCTCCTAAATCCAAACTAGGCGAACATTACCTACAATGGTGTAGCTTGACCGTGTTACCACTGCTCTTCTGTTAATAGTTGTGTCACATATTCTAGATTTATTCGTATATTGACAAATGCTCCTAAATCCAAACTAGGCGAACATTACTTACAATGGTGTAGCTTGACCGTATTACCACTGCTATTCTGTGAATAGTTGTGTCACATATTCTAGATTTATTCATTTTTTTGACAAATGGTTCTAAATCCAAACTTGTCGAACATTACCTACAATGGTGTAGCTTGACCGTGTTACCACTGCTCTTCTGTTAATAGTTGTCACATATTCTAGATTTATTCGTATTTTGACAAATGCTCCTAAATCCAAACTAGGCGAACATTACCTACAATGGTGTAGCTTGACCGTATTACCACTGCTCTTCTGTTAATAGTTGTGTCACATATTCCAGATTTATTCGTATTTTGACAAATGCTCATAAATCCAAACTTGGCGAACATTACCTAAAATGATGTGGTTTGACCGTGTTACCACTGCTCTTCTGTTATTAGATGTCACATATTCTAGGTTTATTCGTATTTTGACAAATGCTACTAAATCCAAACTTGGCGAACATTACCTACAATGGTGTAGCTTCACCGTGTTACCACTGCTCTCTGTTAATAGTTGTGTCACATGTTCTAGGTTTATTCGAATTTTGACAAATGCTCCTAAATCCAAATTTGACGAACATTACCTACAATGGTGTAGCTTGACCGTATTACCACTGCTCTTCTGTTAATAGTTGTCACATATTCTAAGTTTATTCGTATTTTGACAAATGCTGCTAAATCCAAACTTGGCGAACATTACCTACAATGGTGTAGCTTCACCGTGTTACCACTGCTCTCTGTTAATAGTTGTGTCACATATTCTAGGTTTATTCGAATTTTGACAAATGCTCCTAAATCCAAACTTGGCGAACATTACCTACAATGGAGTAGCTTGACCGTATTACCATTGCTCTTCTGTTAATAGTTGTCACATATTCTAGGTTTATTCGTATTTTGACAAATGGTTCTAAATCCAAACTAGTCGAACATTACCTAAAATGGTGTAGTTTGACCGTATTACCACTGCTCTTCTGTGAATAGTTGTGTCACATATTCTAGATTTATTCGTATTTTGACAAATGGTTCTAAATCCAAACTTGTCGAACATTACCTACAATGGTGTAGCTTGATCGTATTACCACTGCTCTTCTGTTAATAGTTGTGTCACATATTCTAGGTTTATTCGTATTTTGACAAATGATCCTAAATCCAAACTTGGCGAACATTACCTACAATGGTGTAGCTTGACCGTATTACCACTGCTCTTCTGTTAATAGTTGTGTCACATATTCTAGGTTTATTCGTATTTCGACAAATGATCCTACATCCAAACTAGGCGAACATTACCTACAATGGTGTAGCTTGAACGTATTACCACTGCTCTTCTGTTAATAGTTGTCACATATTCTAGGTTTATTCGTATTTCGACAAATGGTTCTAAATCCAAACTAGTCGAACATTACCTAAAATGGTGTAGCTTCACCGTGTTACTACTGGTCTTCTGTTAATAGTTGTGTCACATATTCTAGATTTATTCGTATTTTGACAAATGCTCCTAAATCCAAACTTGGCGAACATTACCTACAATGGAGTAGCTTGACCGTATTACCACTGCTCTTCTGTTAATAGTTGTCACATAATCTAGGTTTATTCGTATTTTGACAAATGGTTCTAAATCCAAACTAGTCGAACATTACCTAAAATGGTGTAGTTTGACCGTATTACCACTGCTCTTCTGTGAATAGTTGTGTCACATATTCTAGATTTATTCGTATTTTGACAAATGCTCCTAAATCCAAACTAGGCGAACATTACCTACAATGGAGTAGCTTGACCGTATTACCACTGCTCTTCTGTTAATAGTTGTGTCACATATTCTAGGTTTATTCGTATTTTGACAAATGATCCTAAATCCAAACTAGGCGAACATTACCTACAATGGAGTAGCTTGACCGTATTACCACTGCTCTTCTGTTAATAGTTGTGTCACATATTCTAGGTTTATTCGTATTTTGACAAATGATCCTAAATCCAAACTAGTCGAACATTACCTACAATGGTGTAGCTTGACCGTATTACCACTGCTCTTCTGTTAATAGTTGTCACATATTCTAGGTTTATTCGTATTTCTACAAATGGTTCTAAATCCAAACTAGTCGAACATTACCTAAAATGGTGTATCTTCACCGTGTTACTACTGGTCTTCTGTTAATAGTTGTGTCACATATTCTAGATTTATTCGTATTTTGACAAATGCTCCTAAATCCAAACTTGGCGAACATTACCTACAATGGAGTAGCTTGACCGTATTACCACTGCTCTTCTGTTAATAGTTGTCACATATTCTAGGTTTATTCGTATTTTGACAAATGGTTCTAAATCCAAACTAGTCGAACATTACCTAAAATGGTGTAGTTTGACCGTATTACCACTGCTCTTCTGTGAATAGTTGTGTCACATATTCTAGATTTATTCGTATTTTGACAAATGGTTCTAAATCCAAACTTGTCGAACATTACCTACAATGGTGTAGCTTGATCGTATTACCACTGCTCTTCTGTTAATAGTTGTGTCACATATTCTAGGTTTATTCGTATTTTGACAAATGATCCTAAATCCAAACTTGGCGAACATTACCTACAATGGAGTAGCTTGACCGTATTACCACTGCTCTTCTGTTAATAGTTGTCACATATTCTAGGTTTATTCGTATTTTGACAAATGGTTCTAAATCCAAACTAGTCGAACATTACCTAAAATGGTGTAGCTTCACCGTGTTACTACTGGTCTTCTGTTAATAGTTGTGTCACATATTCTAGATTTATTCGTATTTTGACAAATGCTCCTAAATCCAAACTAGGCGAACATTACCTACAATGGTGTAGCTTCACCTTGTTACTACTGCTCTTCTGTTAATAGTTGTGTCACATATTCTAGATTTATTCGTATTTTGACAAATGCTCCTAAATCCAAACTAGGCGAACATTACCTACAATGGTGTAGCCTGGCCGTATTACCACTGCTCTTCTGTTAATAGTTGTCACATATTCTAGGTTTATTCGTATTTTGACAAATGGTTCTAAATCCAAACTAGTCGAACATTACCTACAATGGTGTAGCTTCACCGTGTTACTACTGCTCTTCTGTTAATAGTTGTCACATATTCTAGGTTTATTCGTATTTTGCAAAATGCTCCTAAATCCAAACTTGGCGAACATTACCTACAATGGTGTAGTTTGACCGTATTGCCACTGCTCTTCTGTTAATAGTTGTCATATATTCTAGGTTTATTCGTATTTTGTCAAATGGTTCTAAATCCAAACTTGTCGAACATTACCTACAATGGTGTAGCTTCACCGTGTTACTACTGCTCTTCTGTTAATAGTTGTGTCACATATTCTAGGTTCATTCGTATTTTGACAAATGCTCCTAAATCCAAACTAGGCGAACATTACCTACAATGGTGTAGCTTCACCGTGTTACTACTGCTCTTCTGTTAATAGTTGTGTCACATATTCTAGGTTCATTCGTATTTTGACAAATGCTCCTAAATCCAAACTAGGCGAACATTACCTACAATGGTGTAGCTTGATCGTATTACCACTGCTCTTCTGTTACTAGTTGTGTCACATATTCTAGGTTTATTCGTATTTTGCAAAATGCTCCTAAATCCAAACTTGGCGAACATTACCTACAATGGTGTAGCTTGATCGTATTACCACTGCTCTTCTGTTAATAGTTGTGTCACATATTCTAGGTTCATTCGTATTTTGACAAATGCTCCTAAATCCAAACTAGGCGAACATTACCTACAATGGTGTAGCTTCACCGTGTTACTACTGCTCTTCTGTTAATAGTTGTGTCACATATTCTAGGTTCATTCGTATTTTGACAAATGGTTCTAAATCCAAACTAGTCGAACATTACCTACAATGGTGTAGCTTGATCGTATTACCACTGCTCTTCTGTTACTAGTTGTGTCACATATTCTAGGTTTATTCGTATTTTGCAAAATGCTCCTAAATCCAAACTTGGCGAACATTACCTACAATGGTGTAGTTTGACCGTATTGCCACTGCTCTTCTGTTAATAGTTGTCATATATTCTAGGTTTATTCGTATTTTGTCAAATGGTTCTAAATCCAAACTTGTCGAACATTACCTACAATGGTGTAGCTTCACCGTGTTACTACTGCTCTTCTGTTAATAGTTGTGTCACATATTCTAGGTTCATTCGTATTTTGACAAATGCTCCTAAATCCAAACTAGGCGAACATTACCTACAATGGTGTAGCTTCACCGTGTTACTACTGCTCTTCTGTTAATAGTTGTGTCACATATTCTAGGTTCATTCGTATTTTGACAAATGCTCCTAAATCCAAACTAGGCGAACATTACCTACAATGGTGTAGCTTCACCGTGTTACTACTGCTCTTCTGTTAATAGTTGTGTCACATATTCTAGGTTCATTCGTATTTTGACAAATGCTCCTAAATCCAAACTAGGCGAACATTACCTACAATGGTGTAGCTTGATCGTATTACCACTGCTCTTCTGTTACTAGTTGTGTCACATATTCTAGGTTTATTCGTATTTAGAAAAATGCTCCTAAATCCAAACTAGGCGAACATTACCTACAATGGTGTAGCCTGGCCGTATTACCACTGCTCTTCTGTTAATAGTTGTGTCACATATTCTAGGTTTATTCGTATTTTGACAAATGCTCCTAAATCCAAACTTGGCGAACATTACCAACAACGGTGTAGTTTGACCGTATTGCCACTGCTCTTCTGTTAATAGTTGTCATATATTCTAGGTTTATTCGTATTTTGACAAATGGTTCTAAATCCAAACTTGTCGAACATTACCTACAATGGTGTAGCTTCACCGTGTTACTACTGCTCTTCTGTTAATAGTTGTGTCACATATTCTAGGTTCATTCGTATTTTGACAAATGCTCCTAAATCCAAACTATGCGAACATTACCTACAATGGTGTAACTTCACCGTATTACCACTGCTCTTCTGTTACTAGTTGTGTCACATATTCCAGGTTTATTCGTATTTTGAAAAATGCTCCTAAATCCAAACTAGGCGAACATTACCTACAATGGTGTAGCCTGGCCGTATTACCACTGCTCTTCTGTTAATAGTTGTGTCACATATTCTAGGTTTATTCGTATTTTGACAAATGCTTATAAATCCAAACTAGGCGAACATTACCCACAATGGTGTAGCTTGACCGTGTTACCACTGCTCTTCTGTTAATAGTTGTGTCACAATTTCTAGATTTATTCGTATTTTGACAAATACTCCTAAATCCAAACTTGACGAACATTATCTACAATGGTGTAGCTTGATCGTATTAACACTGCACTTCTGCTAATAGTTGTGTCACATATTCTAGATTTAGTTGTATTTTGACAAATGGTCCTAAATCCAAACTTGACGAACATTACTTACAATGGTGTAGCTTGACCGTGTTACCACTGCTCTTCTGTTAATAGTTGTGTCACATATTCTAGATTTATTCGTATTTTGAGAAATGCTTATAAATCCAAACTCTCGAATATTACCTACAATGGTGTAGTTTGAGCGTGTTACCACAGCTCGTCTGTTAATAGTTATGTTACATATTTTAGATTTATTCGTATTTTGACAAATGCTGGTAAATCCAAACTCTCGAATATTACCTACTATGGTGTAGCTTGACCGTGTTACCACTGCTCTTCTGTTAATAGTTGTGTCACATATTCTAGATTTATTCGTTTTTTGACAAATGCTCCTAAATCCAAACTTGACGAACATTACCTACAATGGTGTAGCTTCACCGTGTTACCACTGCTCTTCTGTTAATAGTTGTGTCACATATTCTAAATTTATTCGTATTTTGACAAATGCTCCTAAATCCAAACTTGTCGAACATTACCTACAATGGTGTAGCTTGACCGTATTACCACTGCTCTTCTGTTAATAGTTGTTTCACATATTCTAGGTTTATTCGTATTTTGACAAATGCTCCTAAATCCAAACTAGGCGAACATTACCTACAATGGTGAATCTTGACCGTGTTACCACTGTTCTTCTGTTAATAGTTGTGTCACATATTCTAGATTTATTCGTATTTTGACAAATGCTCCTAAATCCAAACTTGACGAACATTACCTACAATGGTGTAGCTTCACCGTGTTAGCACTGCTCTTCTGTTTATAGTTGTGTCACATATTCTAGATTTTTTCGTATTTTGACAAATTCTCCTAAATCCAAACTTGTCGAATAATACTTATAATGGGGTAGCTTGATAGTTTAAACAGTAAAGTTAGTAAGAACTACGACTGATGGATTCCGCTGTGAATTTACTTTCCTTGAATCCGTAATTTTACAATTAGATTTATCTTGGCCCCACACTACAGTTTCTGGCCAGAGTACGATGAGCGAGTTGGGAGTTCGACAAACAGAATGAGAAATGAAATAAAGGCAGCAGGTCGATTTAAATATTAGATACAAAATGGCGTTCTGCTGAGAGACATTTGAAGTCTCTCTCGGCACGATACATACGTTCCAGATTACTTTATGCGATACTTCTCTGTGCTTGTGAATAATTTTACCATGGGTTTTACTTTGATTTAGGATTTAGCACTTATACAATTGGTAAGAGAGGTAAGAAGAGTTTTATTAAGCTTAATATAATCTATTACCTAGTAAGTTATATATGTCCCCATGCACTGTCCTAAAGGATATAAACAAATAATAATATTAAAATAAGAGCCGCAGCATAATAGTCGACCTACTCTGTGTGCATAACTCATCTTCAGGCAAATATACTCCTATACGTTTAATTGAAGGTCTGACGAATGCGTTGTTTAAAATAACCTCTTGCCGCATTACTTTCCAATTCTTCCAAGACAGAAAATGTTTTGTTGACCGTAAAATTCTCAAATAGTTTCAAGAAGGTATTATTGCATTTATTCACATTTATATTTTGACATTAGTCATTTAAGACATCATATTCCTAAATAAAAAGTTACTATATGGTTTTATCAGGCCGTTTTGGTCACGGCTTGCAATATAATAGTGCGGCATTTAGAAGTCTAATTTTATATTTATATTATACTTCATTATTTGTCAACATCAATATTATATAGGATGGCAGTATGTAGACTCTACGTATTTCTTGTAATAAATTACTGAGTTTGCATTTAATGCTTGTTAGAGGGATTAGTTTAATATATTTTACAATAAATGTGTTTACTTATAATATTAGGTACAGCTTATAGTTTGTGTAAGCAAACCAGTGTTCTCTTAAAAAACTTCTCTAATTAAACTATTTATTATATCAATACACGAATGCGGCCCTGTGTTTATATATAGCCTATATATATATATATATATATATATATATATATATATATATATATATATATTTAAGATCAAATAATACACACAAATACAGGAATATTTAATTTATTGAACAATAAACTCAAAGCTTTTCGTTGGCTTACATTACCAACATCTTCAGGAGTTACAATATTAAGATTCTTAATATTGTAACTCCTGAAGATGTTGGTAATGTAAGCCAACGAAAAGCTTTGAGTTTATTGTTCAATAAATTAAATATTCCTGTATTTGTGTGAATTATTTGATCTTAAAAATATTCTAACAGGAAACACATTTGATATTCTATATATATATATATAATAAATTAAAAACATTTAAAAAACAAGAATACTTTTAATGAATATATTTATTCAAAGTTTTTCGCCGATAAAATAGTACCACCATCTTCAGGAAAATAATTATCTAACAAAATATTTTTACAAAAATTAATCATATGTACTACAAAGGACCATATGTTTATAAGTATTTAATACTTGTATACTTTATGTAATGATTTCTATAACATCAATGACCTTATAAATAATTTGGTGCTTTGATCTCACTTGAATTCGTTCATCAATTAATTTGTCATTAACTTTATGCTTATAAATTTCCAGTGTTTCACATATATTCATCTTTAATCCTTTATTTAATTCTTTTATTAATTTCATATTTTCTATTTTAGGAAATTCGTGTTCATTATTAATGCAATGAGTAGCTAAATTTGATTTGTATATGTTTTGTTTGATATAAGCATTTAAATGTTCTTTCTATCTTTCTTTTAATTTCTTTTTTGTTTGTCCTACATATAATTTATTACAATAAACATTTTGACATTAGAAAACGGTTATAAAAAGAAAACTGTTGACAATCTTAATTATAATATTTTTAATAAACAAAATAATAATTTAATTTACAATAATAATAATAATAAAATATGGACTTCATTTTTATTTATAGGCAATGAAATAAAAAATATCACCAAATTATTTAAAAACACAAATATCAAAATTGCATACAAAACTAATAACAAAATAATAAACATAGTAAATAACAATAATAAAACAATTAATATGCATGAAAAAGGTGGTGTTTATAAATTAGAATGCGAAAATTGTAATAAAGCTTATATAGGTCAAACCAAGAAAAAATTAAAAGAAAGATATAAAGAACATTTAAATGCCTATATTAATCCAGAAATATATAAATCAAATTTCGCAAATCATTGTATTAATAATAAGCACCAATTTCCAAATATAAAAAATATGAGACTTATAAAAGAAATTAATAAGGGATTAAGAATGAATATATATGAAGCATTCGAAATATATAAACACAATAATAATAACAAATTAATAAAAGAACAAATACAAATACATTCTAAATTTGATACTATATTCAATGTCTATAATGTTACAGCAACCAAAAAAATTTGTATACATTTAGCAACAATTCTATTTCTAATTAAACATATGTTTTAGGCCTATAGCTTGCATTATTGTAATTTTCATTCCTGATGATGTTGGTACTGTTTGCCAATGAAAAGCTTTGGATATAAAATAATAAATATTCTTGTATTTGAATAACCTATGTTGTTTATATATATATATATATATATATATATATATATATATATATATATATATATATATATATATATATATATATATATATATATACATATATATAGGCCTATAAATAGCATAACTATTCAGTCGTTACTAAGGTACTTTTTATTCGTCCACTCAAGTTCAAATACAGTTATTCTAGTAGGAAATGACACTTGATGATAATAGTGCTATCTAATAATAATTGGATAATTAGATTTTAGAAATTATTTTCACTTTTTATTTTGCTACTTATTTTGATTCTGTCACATGTATGTAAATATTTATATTAATTGTAATTGTAATGAAACGTAACTACAATAAAAGTTTTCTTAGGGTCTCCTAGTAGGAATTGGCCTAACGTTTTTTTATATCTTTCTTTCATCTGACAATGTTTCTCAGTTGTGTTATTTCCAAGTAAATGTAATATTTATTATAATAATTAATTGCAAAACTGAATGTACGGTTTAAAGCAATATAATATTATATTTAAAACTATTTTGCTTCGTAAGTAACGCTTTAGTGATTAGTCTTACTTAGCAAAACATAGTTTATTGAGTCGTAATAAACTCGGTTCGGCAAGTACGACGAAATTTTCATTAAATTAAAAAAAAGTATTTCATTGACATACACACACACACATACAAGCACGCACGCACACACACACACGCACACGCGCGTGCGCGCACACACACGCACACACACGCACACACACACTCACATACGCGCGCGCGCGCACACACACATACACACACACACACACACGCACACACACACACACACACACACACACACACACACACACACACACACACACAGATGTGTATGTATAACGTTTTGACATTACACTGTTCTAATCCTTTACCAATTGATGCATGGCCAGTTTTAACAAAAGGAAACAGTGAGTGTCGATATATCGCGTGAGGTCACAACATACTCTTGAGAATGCTGACAATAGTGGTTGGTGAAATACGAGTATTTACAGCTTCTTACAGTGACCAACGTATTAATAATATTGATATGACTATAGTAATGATAATTTAGTTCTAGAGTGTTTTGTCGAAATGTTGTGATTACCACAATGTTTAGATATGATATTTAAACTAATATCTCCAGAGTTTTGCTTTAATTTCTTGATTCTAGAGAAATGCGTATTTCTTACAGGAATTAAAATGCCAACATTAAGTGTAAGGTAGAATAAAATCGTCTGGCACTTTTAAAGGAACAGATAGGAAGGAAATGTTACGAACAAGTTGACAACTTTGTAAGGGCAGCAATCGCCTATTATTATAATTTTGTTGCTAGGATCATTCTTAAGTTTGGGTTGTTGGTAAGAAAACAAATTTACATCCCTTTTACTTTGTACTTTACAGTATAATAAAGACATTATGATCGTTAACTTCCTGACGGTAAATGTTATGATGTAAAAGTAAAATTGGGCCACGTTGTCGCAGTAAAAGCACCCGCCAGTTTCATTTGTGCAAGGTGATCAATTAATTACCATTATTCTAGTATTGTTGTACTTTTAATAACGTTGTTCAACCGGAAATAAATTCTATAAAACAACGGAAGCTAGCAAATACTGACTTTTTCTAAGTAAAGACTTGTTGCTTTACGGTTATGACATTCTTGACACACGTTATCTCTCCCATTTTGTAATGTTTTTTCACCACAGTAAAATGTTTTCTTCCAAGCATTGTTAAGTGTGATTATTAATTATTGAATAAGCCACCGTGACTCAAAACTAATAATATTGACTCAAACTCACTTTGATACCAATGTTACGTGTTAAAGTCAACATTATTAGATTTGAGTTAGTGTGTAAATTTAACTAAATAGTCCTACTCTTTACATTCCTTTTTTAAACGCCAATTCGGCTAAATATTTTTTAATCTATCAAGTGGTAGCGTGCGAGGGTAATAAACTGTGCCCTACAGTTGTGAAAAGCTGTAAGTTGCTGAAGTACGAGGGGCAACATCATAAATGTAATATGATAAATAGAAACATAAAGTCTCGTAAAATCAATTTATAAGAATGATACGGGAATATTTCCTCACAAATTGACAGAGTAATATGTACTCATAGTATGAGTAAGCAATATTTACTCATACAAATGCAAAACACTATTTCAAAGTATTGGTCGGCGAAATATAATGTCTAGAACAACACATTTTATCCTGGAAAGTTTAATATAGAATAACGATAGTTTGACAACAACTTTACAACACCTGCTGAGTTATTCATTGTAAGCTCCGTAATGCTCATGTCCAGCATTGACACTTGAAGTTTGCCAACCTCACGAACATCTGCCATTATTTATAAAGGGGTCGTGGTTTACATGCACGTAACGTATAGATTTTTCTCTGAATGTCCATCGTCCCCAACCTACGACGTGACTTATCCTTTGGCCGTGCTCAGCTTTCACGACTTAATTTGCATTCAGGTACCAAGCCCTCAGATACATTATCTCTCCTCCAACTGTGCCGCAATCTGTGACGACATATTTATAAAACACTGATGCACTTTACGTTGGCTATAATATCACAATATCTGTTCTTAGTTCACGTAACTATGGGAATAAGTTTTGTAATTAAACACGCTACTTCGGTTAAACCTCTTAATATAGCCTTGTTTGGGCGCTAAATTAAATATAAGTCAAGACTAAACGAATCCTAAGCAAATAGGTCGTGTGTGGCGATAGACTTAAGTCAAGATTAAGCCAAACACGAGGGAGCTTGAATGTACACGAATCTTTGTTTAATATGGCGATTAATTCGAATATCAAAACAACATAACTACGTATAGTACTTTGTATTTTATTGTTTGGGAACTATAAATCCGTGAAACTTGCACGTTTTACAAATATGTCTTTACAAAGATATTGTAACAGTACAATAGTGTGGGTTTACAGTCTCTACATCTAGACTTGAACAAGAAATGCGTTTAGATCGAGTTGGGCCTCTTATTGCGAACGACTTTGTGTACAATGTGGCTGCCGTGTACAAGATAAAAGCAACCATTCTGTTTAGCACAAGCAACACCTGCAATCAGATATGTTTACGAAAATTAGTTTTTCTGAGGACAGCATAAGAAATATTTCTCAAATCCTTCCCATATATATATATATACATGACTTGCTCAAATTTTCAATCGATAGTAAAATACTTTGTATACTTCTAATCAAGTTCTATTTAACTATTTTCTTAACCTTGTATGGATGGTAATTGATGGTAATAAAGTTAATTGAAAAAATAGTTTATAAAATAGAATTAATTTTAGTTTTATATGGGAGAAAAACTTTTAACAAATATTGCAAGGTATGCCATATAGCTATTTCGTTCCATTTGGCTTTAAATATTTGATAACATATGATTTAATAAAACAGGTGATTTTATGTTATATGTTATGTGTAAGAACAGCAGTTTTAACGCATAGGTTATGTTATTTTATTGGTAGTAATTGTAATTATTTAACAAAAGTAACTAAAATGCAAAAAAATTCTCTTTGTCAACCTAAGTAGGAACTGACTTTAAACAATTTTTGTTTATATGACTTGTTTTATCGAGCGTTAAGAAACGTAATGGTTAACATATGTTTATGGTAAATAACAAAAATAGCGTAAATTGCTATTGAAATGGTATTTATGTGTTTACAGTAAGGTAAATGTAAGACGGGTTACACCTACTATGACGTCATACATATGAGGTTTCTATTGCCCTCTAATTAATTCGCCGACAACATTCATAATGTATCGGCATCGCCTAATATCGGTTTAACAGAGTTATCCAAAGTTTAATTTATAATTAAAACTAACAATCCAAGATTATCCAGAAAAGATAACGTATGTTACATTAGGTTGTGTGTGGTTACATTGAATATACAGTAATTGTTTAAAACTAACATTTTTCGGATATTTTTTGCAATAGAAAATTAATATTCTTTGGCTATTTGTAATAAGTATTTTGTGTAACTAAAAATTGTTACATTTTCACTTCAGATGATCTTAAAAGCTTTTTCAATTCCTTTTATTATTTTTCACACTCTTTATATATATATATATATATATATATATACTTTGTTACAAAACTTCCATCGTTAATAAAACACTTTTTATTTATCCACTCTAGTTCAAATATGGAACTTATAGTGGATGGCAATTGATGTTATACAGTTTTTTCTAATAGTAAATTATTGATTAAATTCAATAATTAATTTCAGGTTTATATGGAAAAAAGATTTTGCATTAGAGGGAAGGTATGCAATATAGATATTTGGCTTAAAATAACTGATGAGATATGATTTCATAAAACAGCTAATTTTATCATAGGTTATGTGGTAGAACAGCTGTTCTAACGCATAGCTCTAGTTACTTTACTTATATTAATTATAATTATTTAATAAAAGTAACTAAAACACAAATTTTCTTTGTTGACTAAAGTAGGAGTTGATTTAAACATTGTTGTTTTATTACTTAGTGTGATTTACTCTACGAAAATTAAACTCTAGTTCAATGAAAGGGACAAAGTTTATTTTAGTAAACAATTATCTGTAGCCCTTTGTAAAGTATAGGTCATATGGTTTCCGCACCTAGAGGCGACCGACAAAGGAAACTGTGTCCCACAATACAACACAATACTGACAAATTTACATCATCTCCTATTCACTGGGCTTTCAAAGTTTCCGTTTCATATCTCTTTACTCAGATCATTTTTTTTCATCCGAGTGATAATGTACAGGAATTAGATTCTATCTCTGGCTAATTTTTCCGGCTCAATTAACCTCTCAGATACTAAACACTGTTATGGACTCTTATTCAAATTAAATTTTATAACAACAGCAATTTTTCGAAAAATAATAGGCCTACTGATACTCTGTGAAATAATCTGAATTCGCTAGATTCCCGATTAGGAATTTAGGATTTCATACAAAGTAACCATCAAAAGTAATACATTTTCAATAATTTACCACATTTAAAAACATTTGTAGGAATTATGAATATCACCGGCAATAATACACAATCACTGGGTTAATCACTCTAACCGAAACAAATAGGCCTACATGAATAGTATTCGCGATCCGTCTAAGTGAAAATGCTTTGATATTGGTGTTTATTGAAACATGTTACGGACTTGGATTTTGTTACATTAAAATATTGTAATAATATATAATAATACAGGATGTATTCGTTTTTAATAAAGTCTTTCTACATAATAATTGTTTAAGTTAAGCAAAGCGTATTCTTTCACTTAGCCATAAGCTTCAACTTGCTCAGCTAAGTGGAAAAGCAACCCAACTGTGTTTCCTCCTCCGCTCTGACTTCACTTTGTTAAAATAGTGACTGAGAGTTTTACCCACCAAGTATTTTAATCAATTAGTCAACCATTATGTTTAATTGCTCCATAAAATGGTTTTGCATTTAAAGAAATAATAGAACAGGTACATTATATAGAGGTGAAAACTTAACTCACATTTCTGACGTTACCCAAAGGAAAAGAATTCACCATGTTGTAAGCAGTTACAACATATGTTGTAAGGATGGTATATAGATATAAAACTGAAGTTATCTAAAGGAAAAGAAGTCACCATGTTGTAAGCAGTTACAACATATGATGTAAGGATGGTATATAGATATAAAACTGAAGTTATCTAAAGGAAAAGAAGTCACCATGTTGTAAGCAGTTACAACATATGTTGTAAGGATGGTATATAGATATAAAACTGAAGTTATCTAAAGGAAAAGAAGTCACCATGTTGTAAGCAGTTACAACATATGATGTAAGGATGGTATATAGATATAAAACTGAAGTTATCTAAAGGAAAAGAAGTCACCATGTTGTAAGCAGTTACAACATATGTTGTAAGGATGGTATATAGATATAAAACTGAAGTTATCTAAAGGGAAAGAAGTCACCATGTTGTAAGCAGTTACAACATATGTTGTAAGGATGGTATATAGATATAAAACTGAAGTTATCTAAAGGAAAAGAAGTCACCATGTTGTAAGCAGTTACAACATATGATGTAAGGATGGTATATAGATATAAAACTGAAGTTATCTAAAGGAAAAGAAGTCACCATGTTGTAAGCAGTTACAACATATGTTGTAAGGATGGTATATAGATATAAAACTGAAGTTATCTAAAGGAAAAGAAGTCACCATGTTGTAAGCAGTTACAACATATGTTGTAAGGGTGGTATATAGATATAAAACTGACGTTATCTAAAGGAAAAGAAGTCACCATGTTGTAAGCAGTCACAACATATGTTGTAAGGATGGTATATAGATATAAAACTGAAGTTATCTAAAGGAAAAGAAGTCACCATGTTGTAAGCAGTTACAACATATGTTGTAAGGATGGTATATAGATATAAAACTGAAATTTAAATTCTGTTATTTTTATATAAATAATATGTATTATGCATTTGATAGGAACGATGATTTGTTCGTGGTTAACTAGTGTTGGTGTTTTCTGCCTTCTCAGGAAACAGTTACATCATGGGGTACAGTTACATTAACACCACGATAAATGACAGCAAATACTGTAGCGGATGCGTCTGACCATATGAATACTGCGAATGTGCGCACTTTTCCGCTACAAAAAATCAAGTCCAAATTTATTGTCGGGAGTTTCATGTCAGCTGTGATAAAACTAAATCAGTCGCAAACTAAACAGAATTAACATTCACGGATTAACCAAAGGTTACATACAATGAATATTTCGTTAATTATCCATTGTTGCTAAAAACAGTTTTAAAGGCTACCCACACACTTTAATCGACTGCGACATTAATATATAGAGCGAATCGATTTTGTACTTGGACTTAAAGCATTGTTGCTCGTGTGAAGAATTTCCAGGAAACTCAGGGATTGTCTGGAATAGGCAGTTATTTGCCGTCAATAGATAGCAATTCAATCATGTTTCAAAGGGTTTACTTTAAACCGTCATTTAAGGGCTATGTGTGAAAGCGAATTGATATGTTTGTAAACTATACCATTCCCTATATGGAAAAGGCTTTTTTAAAGTGTATCTGTATATATCCTTTCCGCAGATTTTGTACGTTTACTGATTTACAATTTCTAACCACTTATACATAATAATGTCTGAAACATTATGAATTTTTTTACTTTTGATTCCCATTCAACATCTTCGATACTTTTTATGCAACTAAGAGTTCGGCAAAGTCGAAATTTCAAAAATAGCGACGTATTCTTTATAACATTTATCAAACCATGATTTTATTAGGTCCTTACTTGTATATTTGAAACATAATTAACTTCCTCGAGAAATAAAAAGTTAACTCTAACATTAATTATTAGCATAATGAGAGCTCTATTCTAATTATCCCTTAAACTTTTTAAAACCCAAAAGAGAAAGCTGTTTGAAATTTATGAAAAAACTAAATAAATCATACAAAAGTTTGGAATAATTTTACGAAGTTTATATCATAATTATTTAATTATTTTCATTAATTTGTAAATATTTTGTTTACATTTCTTTAAATTTTCTGCTAATATGCTTTGATAATACAATTAAATATTCACTAGATGCCATTAAATTCCAAACATTTATCTTTAAAAAATGATAAAATTAGCCACAGTGTTATATGAAAGGTTATAAGTTTTGTCTTACACTTAAACATTTGTGTCAAATCGATTAAATTAACAGTATTCAATAAGTCATTACTTGAACTCCAAATTTTCATTTAGCATCCTTACATTTCACCTGTTGTTTCTACATGAATAATAAAATAATTTATTTTGCTTCAAAAGCTACAAAATAATAAATTAAAACTATATAATGACCTCTTTATCCAATGCTAAAGAATTAAAAATGAACTACAGACATAATTATTTATAAATATACTTTGTGTGAGAACGTTTCTAAAAGTGAAGGTTCATTTTGCAACTAAGAAATACTTAATGGGTAAATTTGTGGGACCTAAAACCTGTTGGAGTTTTAGCTGCTCCCGCCTAGGATTATATTTTAACAAGAAATATATATTGGGTGTAAACAGTGTTTGTTTGAGTTTTGAATTACAAAAAGTTGAACTTTGAAGGTGTCGGATATTAACATGCAAATTTGAAAAACAATCACTATTCCTTAAACATGAGTACCGAGGTCATGAAGACTCAAAAGTATATCCGTATTCCTTTACTATTAATAATGGAAGATATTTGTCATCATTTAAGGAAGTAATTTCTCCGATGATCGTGGGCGTCTGTTGGGATTCCAATTTCCTTGGCTAGGTTTCACTTGCTGCAACATTGTATGGAAAGTAATATGCATTACCTTTAGTGAAACAATGGTGACTGAAAATTTGGAAAAATTGTGTGAAAGTGTAAAGATCTATTTATTTTATATAGGTTAATCGCAGCACATTCTAAGGACGGTTTCTAGTAAAACTATTTTTCTAATGCACGTGACGCTCTGGGAATCGGTCCATCATGATTAACAAAAATATTCCAGGTAGTCCCTAACGTGCAATTGAAAGGTCGTATTTTTAAAGTTAGAGTACGCAAGTTGTATATAAAACGTTGATGATTATTTACCATTCCAGTGCTTTAGTATACATTTTCCTTCCTAAATCACTTGTTCTGAGGAGAGTTTAATGGTTGGCAGGACCGACAAGCACAGCCTCAATGCTCTGTCAGGAGAAAAGTCACACTGACCACGTATCCCTCTACTTGCATTATCCTTTCGCGCAGTTGTCTACACAGTTCTCTATAACCCAGACCATTCTTTAACCCTTCTTCAACCATACCTTCCCTAACATATCGTGCAATGCTACCTTTAGCCTTCACAGATGTGCGGTGACGGTAAGTATAAAATACTTATTTTATTAAAATAATCGTATTTCTTTTACAACTATTGAAATATCCTATTAAAACAAAAGAAAAGGTTAAAAGTGCCACGAAACCCTATGCAAAATGTCGACAAAGAACTAACCGAGGGTGGCATAGATAATTATTCGTATTCTAAGCGGTAAAACCTTTATAGTAGCCATCAATGTATATATTTAATTAAAATAGTAAAGAATTGAAATAATTCATTTCACAAACTTTTTACCTCACATCAATCCTTGATTCTTTTAAAGTATTGTTTGGATTAACATTTAGTTTTGATCGTGAGCACAAACATAACAAACATAGAAATTGATACTTGGTATCTATTATACAGATAAAAAACATAAAACCAGAAAAGGTTTTAGAAGTGAAGGTAGAATTTAAATCTAATTGATATTTTTAGAGATATATATCTACGGTAGTTTGTTGCGATTGGTTTAAATTTGTACCATAGCTAAAACATATGAGCCGTAGCAGTGAGTTGTTCCATGCTTTGCCGCTTTGTATAATACTTACAACACTCTATATCGTGATTAAAACTTGCCAAAGAATGCATATACTACTGTAAAGTTTGCCAAACAATTTGTATAAGGAATTGTTAGGAAGTTTGCATAGTCCTCAGTTGCATTGTGCATATTCTAATTTTGTAGTAGATATACTTTTAATTTGTTTTAGTCGACACTTTAAAATGTAACCTGGTAAATAATGTACGTACTGTAATTTTTCCGCTTGTGGTTGTCCTGAGTTTATATAGTAGAATATGCAATATATATATGTTTACAAGTCTTTCCCTAATTTGTCTAGGCGGATTATATATTATTTCTAAATTAATTCGTTTTAAATATGTTTATGAGTTTTATGTGTAAAGAAAATCACAATAAGTGAGAAATAAATGTTGTAAAAATATTTATATATGGCCTACATTAGTATAGAAAATAATTTGAAAAGAATTAAATACCATATTACTCATAGTTGTTGATTGTAGTGTTATTAATTGCTAAATCAAGTACCCAATCCTATATATTGAAATTATTATTATTATTTTATTTGTATGCTTCGAAATATTATGTTGCAGAGTTTATTTATTATTTTTTCCTAAAAATTATTTTACAGTAAAATAAAATGTCAAATTTTTATTATTATTTACTTTATATTCCCGTTTACAATATTTGCCTTCGGCCATTTGCTTACAGGAAACGTGACGTAGAATATTCGCTGAGGTTCCAAATGTGGCCAATTGCTGAACAATATACATGGTAGTCATGAATGTTCCCTCCAATGTAAACGGAAATCTGTGACAAAATTTTACGAAGTATAGCGTGGATCACGTAACCGTGCACTCTGCCTTAAGAGATCGCAGTAGGCGAGACGGGAATAGAGGGTCGGTGTAAATACTTTCGTACAAACATGATAAGGCTTGTCAAAACACTGACTTGGATAAGACAGTCGATATTAAATAAATTCGATGATAAATTTGCTCCAGTATAATATAACAAACAATTTTGAAATCGCAGAACACATCGGACGCAGAAGCTGTTGAATAAAACATTCTAAATATGTAACATGGTTTCAGAAGTGGATTTCTAACGGTAACAGGCTGAAGAGATGCACGAGAGTTACACCTTAGGAAGAGTGACGAGTGGATACGGAAGGTACACTATGTAAAGGAATCATGACACTCACGCGCGCACACATTAGCACAAACACAGAAGAGTGGTGCCACACAAGAGTGACTGACAAGAAGGCATGATTGGACCGACGAGAAGCTGTTGTATAGAACATTCTAAATATGTAACATAGTTTCAGAAGTGGACCTCTAAGGGGCAAGTGTACGGTAAAAAACTGAAGAGTTGCTCGAGAGTTACACCTTAGGAAGAGTGACGAGTGGATACGGAAGGTACACTGTGGAATCATGGCACTCACGCGCGCACCCACACATTATTAGAATCACAGAAGAGTGGTGCCAGACAAGAGTGACTAACAAAAAGGCATGAGTGGACTTGAGCAATATGTTTTCTTTAAAAACAAGGCGGAAAACATATGTTCCGTCAGTTAGACGCACTGAAAGCCTTGTTAAACGTTTTTGATAGCTTACCCTTTGTAACCTAAATGTATCTTTGTAATTCTAATATATAAATATTATTAAAAGCCGAAAAGTATTCGGATTATTCTGCAACCATACTGTGTCAGCGTGGGACTCTAAGTTCAGCTCAAAATACCACGCCACTGTGTGCAGCAGTTGCAAATAAACAAACAAATGTTTCAAACTTTGAACCAAACACTATTTCAGTTTTCCACTTTTACACCAATTAAAATGTACAAACTTTAAACAAATTAACAATAAGGTCTGAGCTTGATATTACAACGCTGTTGGAAAACAATAGCATTAACTTACCAGTAACACAATATTTGGCCAATGCAGAGGAAACGCAAATATCCGTATATTAAATGCGCCTTATTTAGATTTTAATGGGATATATTTTATATAATCGTAGCATATGGATAAGGACATATTCTTTCCCCTTAGAACTGCCTACGTTAGTTGTATAAATAGCTGATGAAGCAGCCTTATACTAGTGCTGTTCGTTACCCGGCGCACGTTCCTGCGCCCGAAATCATAATGTCTGCAATAAAAAAATCAAATAAACGATCTAAAGAGCTATATTTCATCTACTGCAATTCTAAAGAATAGATAATATTTCTCTTCATTTCATTAGGCATATAAACATACAAAGTTTAGATGTCCCAACAGGCGAGAACGCAATATATAACTATCCGTGGTAAAAGCTCGAATGTTCCAAATTTAATCCAGCAATGGTCAATGATTGTCCTTGTATTTTGTTCATAGTTATGGCGAATGCAAAGGAAATTGTAGTTGTTTGAAGTCAATAGGTAGATCTGATGAAATCATCGGTATTCATGGAACTAAGACTATTTCTGCTTTAAATTTGCCCCCTCAGATTTCTAAAAATCAAAAACCAAAATTTATTTCTATTCTTAAACAATGTTTATAATTTTTAAAATTAATTTTAGTAACGCTAGTATAGATATAGATTTTAAATTAGACTTATGGAAGGCTGTACATTGAGCCATTCTAAGTCTCTGGGGCGGAGCCCTGTGGATGGATTTACATCAAACATCACACAAACCCTCTGGGAATATGTTAAACAATCCTTCCAAATTTCATTAACTTCTGTTTAGCGGCTTAGACGTTCATAAGACATTACATACACACATACATACATACACACATATATACATACATCGGTTTTTGAACAATCCCAGGCCTGTGGAACAGAGCTTTTGGGTGGATCGACACAAAAATTCACACGCATCATCCAACGAGTATGTTAAACAAACCCTTCAAATGTCATCAACGTCTGTAAAACAGTTTAAGAGTCCATGAGATACATACATATAGACATCCGTTTTTGAATCATCCACAGTCCGGGGCGGAGCCCTGTGGATAGATCTACACCAAACGTCCCACGAACCATCCTGGGAATATGTTAAATAATCCCTTTAAATTTTATTAACTTCTGTTCAGCACTTTAGATGTCCATAAGATACATACATACATACACACAAACATATATACATCGATTTTTGTACCATTCCAAACCTCTGGGGCGGAGCCCTGGTAATGGAGCTGCACCAAATTTTAAACGACCCATCCTGGGAATATGTCAAACAATCCCTCTCAATTTCATAAATTTCTGTTCAGCTGTTTAGGCGCCCATAAGATACATACATCAGTTTTTGAACCACCTTAAGCCACTGGCTTGGAGCGCTGTAAATAAAGAAAAGGAAAGTATACATATACGTATTGTATATATGTAAATATATATATATATATATATATATATATATATATATATATATATATATATATATATACATTACATGTATATATGTAAATATATATATATATATATATATATATATATATATATGTGTGTGTGTGTGTGTGTGTGTGTGTGTGTGTGTGTAATTAAATATATATTATGTATTCTTGTGCATCAATGAAAGAAACAAGAGATATACAAATACAAGAATAAGTTATTTAATGATACAGTTCAAAGCTTTTCTTTGGTAAACAGTAGCAACATCAGAAATAATAAAGATGTATTTATTGTGCTTGATATTCTTTATTATTATTGATGATGTTCGTACTGTCCCAACGAAAAGCTTTGAAATGTATGATTGAATAAGTTATCATGTATTTATATTTCTCGTTTTTCATATATATAGTGTGTGTGTATGTGTGTGTGTGTGTGTGTGTGTGTGTGTGTGTGTGTGTGTGTGTGTATGTGTGTGTGTGTGTGTGTGTGTGTGTGTGTGTGTGTGTGTGTGTGTGTGTGTGTGTGTGTGTGTGTGTGTGTGTGTGTGTGTGTGTGTGTGTGTGTTCGGTGTGATTGTGTAAATATATTACCTCACAAATTTCTTTTAAGACATACCGATGTAGCATACACAAATGAGGTGCAACTAATTTGATAAATGGTCCATCGAGATGAAAAACATGGTTTTTTTTACTAAAAAGGTTTTTGTTTTTCTATTGATTTCCTTTTTTAAACCAACCCAATCATACTTTTGTACTATTTACTCACTATGATCTATTTTACTCGCTTTTACTCACTTTTGTGGTGATCGTTCTTATTATATTATCCTCTAACTTCACGTATCGTTGCATTATTAGTCACTGCTTCATTCCTATTGGATTAATCGATAGACCCTATTCTCCCCTACGCGAGCCATCTATCCAAAGCTTGTCAATAAACCATGCAAGTAAGGGCAGAAAGAAGATAAACAAATAGATAACATGATTATAAAGGTAACATTAAACATTGTTCGTACATTTTTTGGAATTAGAAAGCCTAAAACCTTATCTATATTTGTAGTAAGTATCACACTTTATGAGATCTTGTAACTATTACAAAATAAGAAAATAAACAGATGTTTTCCAACTTCTTTCATAGATAGTACAGCTCTCTTTTTTTAAAATTGCCATTATTTGTAATAATGTCGATGGCAAACTTGCAACTGAAAGGAACTGACGACAAGCTCATTAAATTTTCTTCCAAGACAAAGACTTTGAAGTTGATCACTTTGGTAAGACAAAGGCGACACCATTATCATGTGAACCTTTGTCAACAAGTCAAAGGCAGTAAAAGAATGTTATATTTTAACTCAGTCACTTTTATGTTTCTGCAATTACTTTTGTAAACATATTCAACTTGTTTTGTAGTTTGTAAAACTTAAATCCACTTGTAATTCTCTAAATAAAAGAACAGCGGAGGAAGCTGTACTGCAAACAATCGGTATATTATGTTTTTTTTACAATCTGTGAAAACATATGTTAGTGGAGATTGATCATTTCTTATTTGTTTTAACATAGATGGTCGAGGATCAATTACATATTGCAGGATTTCACATTCTATTTATCTCACTATATTATAGGGCAATGGAACGTCAAATACATCTGTTCACAAAAACTTAATAGAATGCTATAAATGTAGGGTTAAACCTGCTTAGCGAAATATGATCTATGACTAGCCAAAAACTGTACAATCAATAGATTCCGCAAAGACATCTGGAAATTGATCAATATGCAACCTCTTCTGTGAACACAGATTCAAAGTATCTGACGAGCCAAACACTGTACAATCAATAGATTCCGCAAAGACATCTGGAAATTGATCAATATGCAACCTCTTCTATGAACACAGATTCAAAGTATCTGTGAATTTGGTTCTGCTGATATCCTATTCCGATACCAATGGTTGTTTATGCACCCAATGTTTTCTAGTACCTGTATCTCCATGGTCAGTAATATGTGATGTTTGATGGTTTGTGAGGTTCCACTGCAAGCCACGAACATTTGTTCCGATGTCTCTCACATACAATATAGCATACAATAGCAACTCGTAGGCTGATTATTTGTTGCAGCGTCACCATGGATACTTACTTCCTTGAGAAGAGTATTCTACGAATGAGAGGTCAGCCCTACGAGTCAACCTGGGAAACTCTCAGAAAACCTTAGGCGATGCAGTGGTTCCCACTAGGCCACTCAGTCTCTAACAAACTTATAAACTAATTATCCACTGTATAAAATTATAAAGTACAAGTTTGGGGAACTTTGCCAAAACCCACATTGAAGAACCCGCGTTATATTAAACACACATCGAACATTATGCCGTAGCTAGTGAGATAAATTGTAATTCTATTCACACACTGAGAAAAGTGTTTATAATATATTGCAATATTTGTTTAATAGCATTGGGTTGGATAAATTTAAAAAAATATATATTTTTAATAAACATTATTAAATAAGTACTTAAAAATAAAATGAAGCCTTATACACATGAAAGATGTGTTTATAAAGAACTATTTCATGGAATAGGGCCCTCATTGTACTGGTTTTACTGTTATATGCAACATTTGTTATTGCTTTTAAAAATAATAATTTTAATTTTATTTTTATAGCGCAATAAATGTACGATGTACACACAAAATAGTCTAAAGGGGAGAACTGTGATGACCCTCTTTTTATATACATTACTCGTCTGTAACGTCATGATTTGGAGGCTCTTGTCAAACTATTTTCGAATATATATCATATAATTCGGAAGTATTATATATTTGTACGGAAATAAGCAGAGAGATAATATATGACGTCATAAAACAGCTGTTTTTATTACTCTCAGTTTATGTATGGTATTGTCTTACTTTACAATACTGTGAAGCTTAGATGCTGATCGAATCATACTTTGCAAAGAAATTTCCGTTTTGTTTAAACAATTAGCAATTTTATACTTTGTTGAGAGTAAAATAATATCTTTAAACAAATTTTTAAAATTATAAATATATGCAATGATGAATTTAAATTTGTATGAATTTTTAATAAAGTTTAATGCATAATATAAAGTTTTATTGGATTTTGACTTGTTTATTAAATGAAAAATTCTTTGTTTTAATGAGTTTGATTATATTGTTGTATATAGTTAGTTATATTTTTATTGGCTTTTAAAGTAACTTTTAATTATAAAATGTATAATATCATTCTACGGAATTATCAACAGGGCTAACCTACTCGCACACTTACAGTGTGTAATCTATGAACCCCATTTCCCTACGTACAGATTCTACATTACGTACAGTTACATTTGTCGCTGTTGGCACACATTGGTCAACCGACATTTTCCATTTGGTTAAAGTTTATCAAATTTAAACATACGGTCATTTGATCCAACCGATCATTTATTTGGCAATTTCATATATTATTTAAAAACTACCCCCTGGTGGACCCACCCCTAACTATAGCGATAATACACTCTAAACTCACCTTAGCAGTCAAGACACATTTTTCCAAACTTTTTTCGAAAACTACCCCCAACCCCGAATCCACCCCCGGAGCTACCCCCGGGGAAGGTCCTGAACGTAGCTGAGAACACCCCTTCACCTAGGGGTAGGTTAGGTTAGATGCAATTTACCAGCCTTAGGTTAGTGGGTTAGAATATATTTTTTTCCCAAAACTACCCCCTACCCCTCTAAACGTAGTCAAACCCAAAGTCTACGATCAAGGCCGCACCGACCTCCTCTATCATCCAAAGCTACCCCTATACTCACCGGTGACGTACAGGACAGTTAGGGGTAGTTTGTGCCAAAGTATCGCAATTAACTACTATGATGGAGGCGTACACAATCTCTTAACCATTACCAGCCTATACTAGGGGTACAATTTTTACGTGGTTCTTATGTTTATTATTAGAGTTCTTTACTAACAGATAATTCTATCGTGGAGCTTTAAGTGCATATGTTAAATGCAGGTTATATATAATGCAACGAGCAATAAATTTCAGCTACATTAGAATGTACTTGGCAATAGATTTAATTTCTCCTAAACTGCAATTAAGAGATTGGGAGACAGACAAGAAGAGGCAGAAGACGTAAATAGAAGTAAACGCCAGTAAAAGCGGCGAGAAATAAGTCATTCATTCGAGGAACATAGTTATCAGAGAATTTGATAGAATCCAGTCGGTTGGTTGCTGTCGTGCCCTCTATAGAATGTTTGAATTATCTTTGCAATGCTTATGACATTATATACAAATCATTGTATAAATATTCCCCTATATTTGTAAATACATAAAACCTTTTAAACCAGAAAAAAACTTTATATTTACCACCTGATTTACATTTCGGTTGCAAATCAATAATCTTCAGAGGAAATTACTACAAAACTAATTCCGAACGGACGAAATGTCCTCAGGACGTAAATATATAGTTTTGTGGTTTAAAAGGTTTTATTTATTTATAATTAAAAACTATACCTCAGTTGCTACAAGCCATTACTTCCTCTGTAGCATAGGTCCAGTAAAGAAAGGGCTGCAACAGCTGCAGGGCAGTTGGATACACTAGGAATCCAGTTAACGTAGCTGATATTATAGAATGAAGGCAGCAGAAAACTTTTATTACTTGTTAGAAAATTTACTTAGCGACTAAATGCGTTAATATAACGAATTTATTTAAAATCTTTTCTTAATAAATGACAGAGACACCTAAAACATTTGTGTTTCCATCATCTGTAACAATAAATACATGCATACAACTATTCTTTGAGCTTAGCTTGTGAGGCTATTACAATGAAAATATTGGAAAGAACCCCGATACTACAAAAATTAACAAAAATAAAAATAAAACACGTTACTTGAGATTAATCCCTTAGCTTTAATCATTATTAGTAATAATTGGGATTTAATCTTAAGTAACATTGTTCTATTTGTTATTTTTGTGGTGTTGGGGTTCTTTCCAATATTTTCATTGTAATATATTGTACCACTGTGCTCTTGATATTGTATATTGTAAGGTTATGTTGAAACAAGTAAAAACATACTCAAAACTCACAAATTATTCATTTATTAATGAACATTAATAACTGTTATTTTGACAGGTGGGCGTGGCAACGCCTACTGTATAAATATGGAAGTGTAAACATACTTTCACCCTAGTTGTAAGTTAGAGTTTGTAGTATTAACACTCACTGATGATGATGACTGTCATTGAAACGCGTATGAGTTAATAAATGAATTATTTGTGAGTTTTGTGTATGGTTTATTTGTTTTATTAAATAATTTATTATATTATTTATAGTAAAATTGTTTAAATAATAATTCAAATACTTAATAACAACTATTATTATTATTATTATATAATTTAAATAACCTAATAATTTATTATAATTATTACTTACTATTCTGTACTCTAATATTTACTAATATAAATTATAAAACTCAGGAAACTCAAAGCTGAAAGTGAGGAAACACTGGAAATATAGTTTTCTGAAGAACGATTTTTTAGTTAAACAAAATACTTTTTTGCTTAAGAGATAAAATGAAAGATCTTTTTTTACTACTTACAAAGAAAAGATTTTTTTCTAAAATAAACAATAAAATCAAAATGTTCAATACACTGAGACCTCGATAAACAACAACAAAAGGTAGACATGAAGTTTATGCACGAAACAAAAAATAATCATACACAACGTGGTTGCGATAAAACCAAAATTCGACTCTAGCTCATTATCTAAGATAGTTATTGAATAATACATAGCCCCAACTCATAACGAAAAGTTTATTTGTCGAGGTCTAAGACTTGTATGCATAATATAAACCCACGAATACGATCAATCTTTCAAACTCTGAGCAAACCAATATAAAGTCCAGCACCAACAGTTATTTTCATGTAAAACAATACAATAGAAGCGAACTCCAATGCAAGGGCCTTGTAGTTTTTAAGATCATCGAATATAAACTTAGCGTCTTAAAAAGCCTCGGTGAAGCTACATTATTTGCCGACTTTAGTTGAAGCAGCCTTTGTGGAGCCAGTCTTTACTTAGTTGCAGCATTACTTACAAAGCATTCCCGCACTAACATTAATCTCTTGTCCAAGCAGACGATGCACGGTTGTTGTTTGTTGTGTTCCGCGCAATAACTTGCGAGTTCAATCTTTGCTCCTTTGCGACATTAAGTTGATAGATTCAGTGGTTCGGTGCTGCTATAGTGTGTTAATACGTTATAGGATAGAGGACAAGAAAGAGGGTTATTTCTATTAGTTTTGTCGATTCGTCGTATATGTCCGTGCTATAGACTCTGCGTGTATCCATTTCCTACACTTGCTACGAGGGTTATCTTTTAGTTACGACTTGTAAGCTACACTTGCTACGAGGGTTCTCTTTTAGTTACGACTTGTGAGCTACACTTGCTACGAGGGTTCTCTTTTAGTTACGACTAGTAAGCTACACTTGCTACGAGGGTTCTCTTTTAGTTACGACTTGTAAGCTACACTTGCTACGAGGGTTCTCTTTTAGTTACGACTTGTAAGCTACACTTGCTACGAGGGTTCTCTTTTAGTTACGACTTGTAAGCTACACTTGCTACGAGGGTTCTCTTTTAGTTACGACTTGTAAGCTACACTTGCTACGAGGGTTCTCTTTTAGTTACGACTTGTAAGCTACACTTGCTACGAGGGTTCTCTTTTAGTTACGACTTGTAAGCTACACTTGCTACGAGGGTTCTCTTTTAGTTACAACTGATAAGCTACACTTGCTACGAGGGTTCTCTTTTAGTTACGACTAGTAAGCTACACTTGGTACGAGGGTTCTCTTTTAGTTACGACTTGTAAGCTACACTTGTTACGAGGGTTCTCTTTTAGTTACGACTTGTAAGCTACACTTGCTACGAGGGTTCTCTTTTAGTTACGACTTGTAAGCTACACTTGCTACGAGGGTTCTCTTTTAGTTACAACTGATAAGCTACACTTGCTACGAGGGTTCTCTCTTAGTTACGACTAGTAAGCTACACTTGCTACGAGGGTTCTCTTTTAGTTACGACTTGTAAGCTACACTTGTTACGAGGGTTCTCTTTTAGTTACGACTTGTAAGCTACACTTGCATGAGGGTTCTCTTTTAGTTACGACTTGTAAGCTACACTTGCTACGAGGGTTCTCTTTTAGTTACGACTTGTAAGCTACACTTGCTACGAGGGTTCTCTTTTAGTTACGACTTGTGAGCTACACTTGCTACGAGGGTTCTCTTTTAGTTACGACTAGTAAGCTACACTTGCTACGAGGGTTCTCTTTTAGTTACGACTTGTAAGCTACACTTTTTACGAGGGTTCTTTTTTAGTTACGACTTGTAAGCTACACTTGCTACGAGGGTTCTCTTTTAGTTACGACTTGTAAGCTACACTTGCTACGAGGGTTCTCTTTTAGTTACGACTTGTAAGCTACACTTGCTACGAGGGTTCTCTTTTAGTTACGACTTGTAAGCTACACTTGCTACGAGGGTTCTCTTTTAGTTAAGACTAGTAAGCTACACTTGCTACGAGGGTTCTCTTTTAGTTACGACTTGTGAGCTACACTTGCTACGAGGGTTCTCTTTTAGTTACGACTTGTAAGCTACACTTGCTACGAGGGTTCTCTTTTAGTTACGACTTGTAAGCTACACTTGCTACGAGGGTTCTCTTTTAGTTACGACTTGTAAGCTACACTTGCTACGAGGGTTCTCTTTTAGTTACGACTTGTAAGCTACACTTGCTACGAGGGTTCTCTTTTAGTTACGACTTGTAAGCTACACTTGCTACGAGGGTTCTCTTTTAGTTACAACTGATAAGCTACACTTGCTACGAGGGTTCTCTTTTAGTTACGACTAGTAAGCTACACTTGGTACGAGGGTTCTCTTTTAGTTACGACTTGTAAGCTACACTTGTTACGAGGGTTCTCTTTTAGTTACGACTTGTAAGCTACACTTGCTACGAGGGTTCTCTTTTAGTTACGACTTGTAAGCTACACTTGCTACGAGGGTTCTCTTTTAGTTACAACTGATAAGCTACACTTGCTACGAGGGTTCTCTCTTAGTTACGACTAGTAAGCTACACTTGCTACGAGGGTTCTCTTTTAGTTACGACTTGTAAGCTACACTTGTTACGAGGGTTCTCTTTTAGTTACGACTTGTAAGCTACACTTGCATGAGGGTTCTCTTTTAGTTACGACTTGTAAGCTACACTTGCTACGAGGGTTCTCTTTTAGTTACGACTTGTAAGCTACACTTGCTACGAGGGTTCTCTTTTAGTTACGACTTGTGAGCTACACTTGCTACGAGGGTTCTCTTTTAGTTACGACTAGTAAGCTACACTTGCTACGAGGGTTCTCTTTTAGTTACGACTTGTAAGCTACACTTGCTACGAGGGTTCTCTTTTAGTTACGACTTGTAAGCTACACTTGCTACGAGGGTTCTCTTTTAGTTACGACTTGTAAGCTACACTTGCTACGAGGGTTCTCTTTTAGTTACGACTAGTAAGCTACACTTGCTACGAGGGTTCTCTTTTAGTTACGACTTGTAAGCTACACTTGCTACGAGGGTTCTCTTTTAGTTACGACTTGTAAGCTACACTTGCTACGAGGGTTCTCTTTTAGTTACGACTTGTAAGCTACACTTGCTACGAGGGTTCTCTTTTAGTTACAACTGGTAAGCTACACTTGCTACGAGGGTTCTCTTTTAGTTACGACTAGTAAGCTACACTTGCTACGAGGGTTCTCTTTTAGTTACGACTTGTAAGCTACACTTGCTACGAGGGTTCTCATTTAGTTACGACTTGTAAGCTACACTTGCTACGAGGGTTCTCTTTTAGTTACGACTTGTAAGCTACACTTGCTACGAGGGTTCTCTTTTAGTTACGACTTGTAAGCTACACTTGTTACGAGGGTTCTCTTTTAGTTACGACTTGTAAGCTACACTTGCTACGAGGGTTCTCTTTTAGTTACGACTTGTAAGCTACACTTGCTACGAGGGTTCTCTTTTAGTTACGACTTGTAAGCTACACTTGCTACGAGGGTTTTCTTTTAGTTACGACTTGTGAGCTACACTTGCTACGAGGGTTGTCTTTTAGTTACGACTAGTGAGCTACACTTGCTACGAGGTACGAGGGTTCTCTTTTAGTTACGACTAGTAAGCTACACTTGCTACGAGGGTTCTGTTTTAGTTACGACTTGTAAGCTACACTTGCTACAAGGGTTCTCTTTTAGTTACGACTTGTAAGCTACACTTGCTACGAGGGTTCTCTTTTAGTTACGACTTGTAAGCTACACTTGCTACGAGGGTTCTCTTTTAGTTACGACTTGTAAGCTACACTTGCTACGAGGGTTCTCTTTTAGTTACGACTTGTAAGCTACACTTGCTACGAGGGTTCTCTTTTAGTTACGACTTGTAAGCTACACTTGCTACGAGGGTTCTCTTTTAGTTACGTCTAGTAAGCTACACTTGCTACGAGGGTTCTCTTTTAGTTACGACTTGTGAGCTACACTTGCTACGAGGGTTCTCTTTTAGTTACGACTTGTAAGCTACACTTGCTACGAGGGTTCTCTTTTAGTTACGACTTGTAAGCTACACTTGCTACGAGGGTTCTCTTTTAGTTACGACTTGTAAGCTACACTTGCTACGAGGGTTCTCTTTTAGTTACGACTTGTAAGCTACACTTGCTACGAGGGTTCTCTTTTAGTTACGACTTGTAAGCTACACTTTTTACGAGGGTTCTTTTTTAGTTACGACTTGTAAGCTACACTTGCTACGAGGGTTCTCTTTTAGTTACGACTTGTAAGCTACACTTGCTACGAGGGTTCTCTTTTAGTTACGACTTGTAAGCTACACTTGCTACGAGGGTTCTCTTTTAGTTACGACTTGTAAGCTACACTTGCTACGAGGGTTCTCTTTTAGTTAAGACTAGTAAGCTACACTTGCTACGAGGGTTCTCTTTTAGTTACGACTTGTGAGCTACACTTGCTACGAGGGTTCTCTTTTAGTTACGACTTGTAAGCTACACTTGCTACGAGGGTTCTCTTTTAGTTACGACTTGTAAGCTACACTTGCTACGAGGGTTCTCTTTTAGTTACGACTTGTAAGCTACACTTGCTACGAGGGTTCTCTTTTAGTTACGACTTGTAAGCTACACTTGCTACGAGGGTTCTCTTTTAGTTACGACTTGTAACCTACACTTGCTACGAGGGTTCTCTTTTAGTTACGACTTGTAAGCTACACTTGCTACGAGGGTTCTCTTTTAGTTACGACTTGTAAGCTACACTTGCTACGAGGGTTCTCTTTTAGTTACGACTTGTAAGCTACACTTGCTACGAGGGTTCTCTTTTAGTTACGACTAGTAAGCTACACTTGCTACGAGGGTTCTCTTTTAGTTACGACTTGAGGGCTACCCTTGCTACGAGGGTTCCCTTTTAGTTACGACTTGTAAGCTACACTTGCTACGAGGGTTCTCTTTTAGTTACGACTTGTAAGCCACCTTTGCTACGAGGGTTCTCTTTTAGTTACGACTTGTAAGTTACACTTAGCCCTTTAGTATCACTACTAGAGGAGGAAAACTAGAGGCTAATCAAAGGTTATAATGAATACAGTCGAATTGGCGATGCTTCGGTCTATGTAACAGTAAAACCCGTATACCAAGTAGGGAGTTCATGTACCTTGTATGCTCCTAAGCGCATCCATACCGATTTGGGTCAAAGTAACCAAAAATATCAGAGCTAGAGTTGATCTCCTTAACATCTTCTGGGTATTAAGGCCTTACATCCTTTGAGTTCCCATTGGTCGATAACCCTTGTTTCCTTCCAGCTCTGCGGTGTGCGGCTCCTATTCTGAAGGCGTCGATTTGTTCTAAAGAATTTCTTTGGATTTGATCGACATGACTAGGGAATTGCTTCCGACTCACAAATAGGTCGCGAGTGTTGAATGAAGATTCGAAGGGGGCAAATAAACGCTCCTCCTATAAACTAGAAACTTATAATACATACTCGGAGGGACCGCTGAGGGGACGGGTTTCGTCCTGTAAGATTTTCTGCAGCACAGAGTGAAACTCATGCGGGTCTTTCAGAGAATATTAATCTTATAGTTAATATAAAAGAGAGTGTTATTCAAGTTAAAGTGTTTTTATAGATTTGTGTTTGTCTAATTAGTTCTCCTAATAGGTTTTAGCAGGTTGCCACCGAGGAGACTGTTATAATGTATAGTCTACTTTGGCGCCCTTAACAAATAGGTACAGCCAAAATGACGCCGCGGGCAGTCAGGTTTGGGATTTGAATGATATTAGATGATTCAACCCACTTCCTACGATGGTTAAAGAGCCGGACCGTTCAGCAGCTTCCAGGGTTAAAAATTGGGGCCAAACGTGAGGAAGCGATGATTGGGGCTTCGAGTGGTTTTAATTGATTCAAACCATTCCCTTCTCCGCGGGTTAGAGGCAGCCCTTTCAGCAGCTCACAGGATTGAAATTCTGGGTGCAATATTAATAGAAAACTCAAACATGAAGTAAAAGGGACGAGAAAGCTGGGTACGTCATATTATTTTCAACGTTTATCCCCAACAGCTCTTTTCAGAAATTTAGTAATTAGAAATCATATGGATCATGAACTGATGATATGGAAATGATGAAAAAGGTTTCTGACAGTGTGGCACTAATAGGAAAGGCTTCTGTTACTGACCCCCACAGGTTTCTGATGATGTCCCACTAATGCCAAAGACTTCTAATGATATTTCACTGATGCCAAAGGCTTCTGATGATGTGGCACTGATGCAAAGGGCTTGTGATGATCATGAACTGATACCGAAAACTTCCGATGATATCGCACTGTCTCCAAAGGCTTCTGTTGATGTGGCACTGATGCCAAAGGCTTCTGATGATGTGACACTGATGCCAAAGGTTTTTCATAATGTGACAATGATGCCAAATGGCTCTAATGATGTGACAATGATGCCAAAGGCTTCTGATGATGTGGCACAGGCACTAGGTCTTAAGAATCAAAATCAGGACTTTAATTTCTCAAATCACAGATTAAGAAAAATTACAAAAGTACACTCTCATTATTTATATATATATATATATATATATATATATATATATATATATATATATATATATATAAGTTGTTAAACACATGCATTCTATATTTCAGTTCACTTGCAGGTTCGATTGGCGAAGTTTTTTATGCAGACTTTCTTTATATATATCACACAATATTATTAGGCTATTATTTTAAATATGATGTAAAAAATGTGATAATGTAAACATTTCATTGAACTATATCTCTTAACAAACCGAAAATGCCATTTTGAATTAGGGAAATCGATCTAACACTGTCCACGAAGATTAGAATTGACCGTTTTGGGACACTTTACACCTATCCTGTACATCGTACATTCTGTATGCTGTGAAGTATAGAAAAACATTAGGAATCATGGTAGGGACATGAAGCTTCCTAGTACAGGATGTAAACGATAAAGCATGATGAAAAGATGTCTATATATAAAAATATAATAATAAGATTTCATATAAAAATATATATAGATTTCATAACTAAACACATTTATAAAAATAATTGTTCAAAGATTTTTCTCAACATAATATATTTTCATTATTATAACCTCATTAATTATTCAAAAATTTAAACACGACTCATCAATCAAAAGTAAATTTTGCTTTAAATCTTACTGTTTCAAGAGGTTCTTGAAAATGACAATTATGAATTAAATTAAAGATGAGGTTCATGTTATTACATATAAATATTCTCTTTTCTACCATTTATATTATTTTTAAAAACAAATTTATTAAGAAAGATTTTGCCAATTATTTTAGTTAGCACAAGCTGATTAGTAAGTGTTGTGTAGAGTGACTTATTCTCCTTCCGAAAGCCTTTCGCAAGATACAGCTGCGGAAAGTAGGTCGCAAAGTTAATACAAATTTGCATTTAGGACTAGGCTGTTTACGTTTGCTATTACAAGGATTCCATAGGACTAATGAACTTCTCCAGCACTGCTTCGAGCTTGAGGATTTATCAGATCGTGTTGTGACAACGAGTTCGCCCAAAGTATCCCCAGCGCATTCTCGTTATACAAAACGTATTCACCGATTACATCAAGCCACTTTAAAACGTATTATTATTACTTTGAATGCAAATATTGGCAGTTCTATTTATGTTTGGTTTTACTTCCGCATGGGTTCTATTTACACCACGATCTTACTAACAATAAACTTCGAGAAATTAGAAGTTAAAAAATTTTAGAATATAATTTGATTGCCTAAAGAAACAATATAAACATCTTATCTTCCAGGAAGCGATCATGCTGAACGCTAAGACTCAAATCTCCTAATGCACCAAGACATATTAAAGGTTATCCTTCATGGAAAGTCTTCGTCAAACCCATTCTAAGTGCAACTTCATACTCTGTTGGTTGAATAAGAGATTACGTAAATATAACTTTCGATACTTTGAAATAAGTCCTATTATTTATCGGGGTTATAGTTTATCTCCGATCAGTAAATTAAAAGTAAAAATAATTATTTGATTAAATATTATCAAAAACAAAGCTTAATTTTAGTGTTTAAAGCCTCTAAAATAATTATAACTATCCTGAAAACAATCTGAATAGTTTAAGCGTAATATTCCTCTAGTAAAATATTGTGCTGCTCGTTAGAGTTGTAACATTACTGCAAATATTAAAAAGAATTTTGGAATATATAGTTATACTATTGCTCCTAATTGTCACTATAAATTACCCTAGAGTTTACTATTATGCAATACTTCTAAACTATTTCTCTTATTCTCTTTATACCGTCTCTCCCTTTGTCCCCTTGTTTCTCCCTCCCATCTTCACCCTTTACTTTCTCTTCCCTCTTACTCCCTTTTCTACTCTAACTTTTCTTCTCGACTCTTACTCACAACTAAACCCTTTATCACTCTCTTCCTCCCTGAACGTTCTTTAACATTCTCTTCTTATCTCGTTCCCCAACTTATCCCTTGATCTTACTCTTACTTCTTTCCCATTCTCTCACTTTCTCTCCTCGTCTCTTTCCCTTAACCTACCCCATCATCTCTCTCTTTCTTCTTCCTATATCTTTTTTCAAACTTTCTCTTCATGCTCTCTCCAGGGATGCAGGCACAAGTAAAATTATTGTGATAATATTTATAACTCCCCATGTCAACATGGTATCGTATACACGTATTGTTGGTTTCGTAGGCCCACCACTAATCATGCCTTTTGTATTACCCTATAAGGATGTTAGAAGTTTAACAAATTATAAATAAAAAAAATAATAATAAAGTAATGTAATAGAGCTTTATGAGTTATTAATTTTTTTTAAATTCCATTTTTCAAAATATTGAATAAATTATTTAATTAAAACTATGTCCAATGTTTGAAGCAAAATTTTCACGGAAACCATTAAAACAATAAAACGGATTTATCCGGAAATTCATTTTTGTTGTACCTAAGACTGTGACTATTATGAGAAGCGAAGAACAGCGCTGTAATTAAACACGTACCTCCTCGCGGCACGTTCCTCCTTAGCTGTTGTCGGAGCAGGAATTCAATTTAACGTTCCTCGAGGCTTCTGTCTTCACTGATTTACTCAGAAGCCAGGATTAGGGGTGATTCTAGGACGCCCTGAGCGCTGTTATGAAACTTCCACAACAAATCTATTCTTTCAATGCAGATGTGAGAAGCAAATGCATCCTTAAATATCTAACAAAGAACAGTTGTTATGTATTGTTTTAAAATATAAACAAGTTCTTCACATGCAAATGAGCATCCATTTAAACGCAACAACATGGAAACAAGTACAACACATATTCCGATATGTAGAGGAATATAAACATACAAAAATAGAGTTGTAACATACGTAGTAGAGAATAAACTAGCTACTCAAAAAAAAAAAAAAATGGTTCAAACAATAAAAACCTAAATAGCTAAACTAACTAGAAAATATTTAAAAACGCATAACACAAATGGCAATTGGTTAATACTAGTATATACATGACATTAAATACGTTTTCATTAAAATATTATTCTATTAATAAATTAAACCATGTTACGTTAAACCCACTGAAAGGTAAACCCCATCCAGAGTTAGTATAACCAGTGACAGTAACATAAAACTTCTCAAACTTCACCAAGTAATTAAACTAGACATCCCTTACTTTTATATCGAACATTAATGTTTTTACATTAAAGATAGCTACATTCTGTAAATAACAAAATATCCTAAAGAGTGTATCTAAAGAACTGTTCTGTCAGGAACAGACTCAAAACCTAAACCTAAAACAAAAATCAGGCTTTTCCTGAAGCTCTGGATGAACAATTTTTTACCAAAGAAATTCAAATTTCGCATATACTGTTATCACAAATAAATATTGGTATGTTCTTTGTATCAAATGATTTATCATGTATTAAGGCCTACTTCGAATTGTGCTACAATAGTGTGAACACCACATCAGCTTTAATAAACAGATGGTCAGATAGCACTTCCAACTCAAACACGATACTTACCTGTTCGTTGCAACCATGCCGCCTGCTTGTTCGTCACAATAACGACGTATACCTGGTCGTTGCAACCATGCCGCCTGCTTGTTCGTCACAATAACGACGTATACCTGGTCGTTGCAACCATGCCGCCTGCTTGTTCGTCACAATAACGACGTATACCTGGACGTTGCAACCATGCCGCCTGCTTGTTCGTCACAATAACGACGTATACCTGGTCGTTGCAACCATGCCGCCTGCTTGTTCGTCACAATAACGACGTATACCTGGTCGTTGCAACCATGCCGCCTGCTTGTTCGTCACAATAACGACGTATACCTGGTCGTTGCAACCATGCCGCCTGCTTGTTCGTCACAATAACGACGTATACCTGGTCGTTGCAACCATGCCGCCTGCTTGTTCGTCACAATAACGACGTATACCTGGTCGTTGCAACCATGCCGCCTGCTTGTTCGTCACAATAACGACGTATACCTGGTCGTTGCAACCATGCCGCCTGCTTGTTCGTCACAATAACGACGTATACCTGGTCGTTGCAACCATGCCGCCTGCTTGTTCGTCACAATAACGACGTATACCTGGTCGTTGCAACCATGCCGCCTGCTTGTTCGTCACAATAACGACGTATACCTGGTCGTTGCAACCATGCCGCCTGCTTGTTCGTCACAATAACGACGTATACCTGGTCGTTGCAACCAGGCCGCCTGCTTGTTCGTCACAATAACGACGTATACCTGGTCGTTGCAACCATGCCGCCTGCTTGTTCGTCACAACAACACCTGTTCTTTGCAACCATGCCGGCTGCTCGTTTGTCAGAACCACAGCACGGATCTGTTCTTCGCAACCACGCCGTCTGCTAATTGGTAAATATTAACAAAACCTCCTAATACAGTACACACATGTTTTACCCATCTAACTGGTTATAATAGTTTTAATTATATATATATATATATATATATATATATATATATATATATATAATATTTACCTATGTAGATGAAGAAATTAGTTTTCTGTCTAGGGTTGCCCCCAGATATTTTAATTCCTCTTTTCACTGGAATTGGGAATCACCTATTTGCAATAAAGGTGTCACCATAACATTCCAATCTGTTACTAACATTGCTCCTATTGTTGGTACGGCCATTTCTATTTTGTGTGTGTGTGTGTGTGTGTGTGTGTGTGTGTGTGTGTGTTACATAAAGCTATGAGGCATTTCTCAAATAAGGCATTGCGGAAAA
Organism: Prosapia bicincta; assembly: GCA_036971475.1. Classification (NCBI taxonomy): domain Eukaryota; kingdom Metazoa; phylum Arthropoda; class Insecta; order Hemiptera; family Cercopidae; genus Prosapia; species Prosapia bicincta. Next base: position 194,445,378 of record JBAIZL010000004.1, on the reverse strand, counting down.
AGTTTTATTTTGCTAAGAAATGCAAGGCAGCAATTTTCTTTTTAATATTTTACAAATAGCATTTGTAATTTTACCACCTAAGTCTCTCCCCCAACCAAATATGACCCCCTAGAAATAGGCAACCTTTTAACTGTTAGTAAACATATTATATTAAAAAAGTGTTAAATAATATTAACGTAAACATATAAACCAGAAACAGCTTAATGAACAGTTTTGTGAATTTATAGAAATAAAAAACAGGTTTTATTACAAAAAGGAGAATAATATTATCAAATAAAAATTAAATTACAAAAACTACAGCTAATTTCTTGTTAATATATTGCAAGATATAAATCCCAATGACACGTACATTGGCCGGAACGCCAGCAGGGGAAGTGGGGATTAAGGTGAGGGTTAATGCCAGCTAAACACCATGATTGATTCGGCCAGAATACGCTACAATTTACTCTCGGAATTCCTATCCTAAGCACGTACTACTGAAATAGGATTTCTCCTTTTTCACTTTATTAAATGACCACAGAAAGACAAAATATCCACTAAAAAAATGTTCTCTATAATTGAACTGTTTATTGCTTAGGTCAATATTTATGTTGTATTGAGACCTTTTCATTTCAATGAATTAAGCTCGATATAAAGAGGTACTTACAAAATATTTGCGGTTGTAAAATATAGTTTTATATTTGCGTAATTGAATATTGCTTTATCTCTCTATATTCAAATCAGATGTATACTTTTTATTTTCAATCTTGTGAAGTTTACATCGTTCAAGTTTGTAAATTAATTCGCCAGGTATCTTTCTTTACAGTGGCCTTTCTCTCATGTGATACATAAACAGGTTTATTTCTCCTAGGAAATACAGGATAGCTTTTATTACCTTAAGCGATTGAGTATTTAAATTTTACAAATAAATGAATTTCCTTTTATTTTTAATATAATATTATATCCCATTCTACTGAATGCATGGAACTATTCCAGGCTGAAAACAAATAAATACTGTTTCGGTTTGGGTGTTGCATTGAAGTCCTATTTCTTAAAATGTGTTAAAAAGTAGGTCAAGTGGTAATGTCCAAACATATTTCCGAAACACGCGAGGTTTATTAGAAATGCAGGTCTATCTGAGCGCAGCTCTGTTTGCTGTAAGTCTATCAATCTCTTTTACTTGGTTCCTGACAAACAAACCTAAATCCCTTCTCGCCAAGATTAATACCTCTGCCAGAGACACCGTCACATTGCTCTTTATTAATGCCTACAGCTTCTGTTTATATTTGTCGCAATCCATGCACTTTCACCAAATACATCTGTAATTATGCATGCTAACATTATACGCTAGAATATAGCTATAAATCGTTCCGTGTGTAAACAAATTTGAAAATAACTTGTAGAAATACTTATAACTATCTACAAAAAGTAGTTGCTATTAGTAAAATAAATTCCAATTGGATTTAAAATCAATTAATTAACAATATAATTAAATATTTGTAAGGCGACAACTATACTTCTATTATTCCTGCAATACGTGTGAATATCTGAGGAGAATGGTGTAATTGCGAAACATACGTTGTTAAAACAGAATTTGTATTTAGAATTAATATTTTTCGATTTAACTTCTGGTTTGTTTCTTATTAAACATAAATAAAACCTCTTAACCATAAAATATAATGCACATTTTGATTGCAAAGCAATCATATTTTGAGGAAACTATAAGGGGACTGATTTCTTGTAGCTTTTCCAGAAGTCTTGTATTAATTCCCTCTAAAGATG